>OX328123.1:12483618-12787461 GCA_946811695.1 Gonocerus acuteangulatus | reverse complement strand
ACATAAAAAATAAAAAAAAAACAGAAAACCAGTATACAGTAAGTGTGCGCTACAGCTAGAGCTTAAATTAGAGATAGATCAATAGTGGTTTAAGACCTAGATGGGTAACATGGATACAGATAGAAAATTAACAAATACATTATGAAAATAGGCTTACCGACGGAGAAATATGCCTCACGGGTGCGAAATCATTTCTGACTGTGGTTGATCAAGGTAAATTTGGGAAAAGGAGTGGGTGAAGGAGGAAGAGTTTTTGACTACCCATTAAATTGACGGTTGTTGTAGAGGATCAAAGCCTGGAGGGTGGTGTCATAAAAGTGTAATGATAAAGGAAGGGGGCAGGTATGAAGGATTTTATTTTAATAAATGAAAATATTTGTTTCCTATGTCAGCTGTTATCAAATCAATAGCTCCCAGTTGTAAAATAGTATATTTTATATCTAATTTTAATATCAGTTTAAATTTCTACTCAATCACGAGCCAGAAACTATGAAATTCCTTGAAGAACTAACTTAAATCCAAACATTTTAAACAAAAGAATAAATAAAATTAATATGTAATAATATACTGCTTAAAATCCACCCCCCCTCCCAATAAATAATAAAAATCTTTCATACCTGCCTCCCTTTCATTATCACCTCTTTTATGACACCCTATCCAGACCCCTGTCCTCTTCTACCACCCTATCCACCATATTCAGAAATGACTGCACGTCCGTGAGGCATAGTTCTCCTTCTTCTCATTAGTAAACCAATTTTCAACCTGTACTTATTCATTTTATATGTATTTCTATGTTCTCCATTCAAATTTTACATCTACCTCTAATTTAAGCTCTAGCTATAACACACCCTTACCAAATGTATCATTCACTCTCTTCCATGTATAATGTTTTTCTTTTATTTTATTTTTTGTCATTTCTTCTGTACATAAATTAGTACTAACTCAGTCCTCATTATTTAACAAGACTCATGAAGGCTTCAATTTCAAGTCATAACGTTGGCAAAAAATATAACAACTTTTCTTATAAAAAATATAGTTTTATTAAGATATCACGACCAAACCCTGGCAAAATCTAACTTCTCATCACCAACGGTCAACGATCTCCTCTCAATAAAAATATATTACTTCAGAAAAAATAAAATTCAAAAGCGAAGAATATTAAACGCATACCTTTCAACTGGCTGAACAGGTGCAACAAGTTCTTGGCTATCCTCTTCTCCGTCTTCAATTATTTCAACATTCTTCACGAGCGTATCAACGTCATCCACATAAAGCATGCATTTGACTTTATCCCCGACTTTGATAGTGGGTACAGTAGCGTTTTGTAAGTGAAAATAATACTGATTGTTGATAACTGCAACCTTATCATTCATGTAGGTAACTTTTCCAATATATTCTTCACTTTTCATTTGATGTATTTCTCTAAGTAAAAAATCTTCTGCTCTTTCTTTTGACAAAAATGCTTTTACAAATTCATCTTCTTCGTTTTCAGACAAATTGACCTTCTTGGAAAAGCCAATTATTTTTAGAATCCGCCACATATTTTCATCAACTAAAAAAATGGAAGTGAAGTATAAAAATGTAGTTAATTATTATAAAGTTCCACTAAAATTATTATTTAAATGTTAGCGTCCATTTATTATTGACAACAAATTTTAGGGCGAGTTAGCTATACGTTACCACCCTTTTCTATCCAGGATAGGGGTGATGCCTTTTCTTTTTTCAAAAGACCTTGCCATGAAAACCCTAACCTGTTTTGAGCTATTCTACTCCTCCTCAAAAAGTGTATATATTTATTTATTTATTTATTTATATATATATATATATATATATATATATATATATATATATATATATATATATATATATATATATATGCATGTATATAAATCACGTGTCTGTTTGTTCCGTATACAAATCCACACCATTTAACCGATTATGACCAAACTTGGCACACAAGTAGGTCTTGATCCGGGAAGTCTCATAGGCTAGGTCAAAAAAGTGCACCAGCTGTCTGTTTGTTTGTTCCTTATACAAATCCACACCGTTCGGCCGATTTTGACCAAACTTGGAACCTAGGTAGATCTTGATCCAAGGAGTGTCATAGGCTAATTCAAAAACGTGTACCTGATGTTCGTCTGTATGTTTGTTCCTTATTCAAATCCAAACCGTTTGACCAAACTTGGCACACAGGTATGTATTGATACGGGGAGTGCCATAGGCTAAGTCAAAATCATCTAAGACTCAAAGTTCGGAGGTCATGGGCATTAGTGTATATAAGGGGGGGGGCTAAGGGGGTTGCAGCCCCCCCCCCCAAAATTTTCATTTGATGGTAAAAATGTGTCATAAAAACCTTAAAAATAAATTAAATAAGATTGCTTAGTTAATAAAAAATAGTTTATTTTAGGTGAAATAGCGTTTTAGTTGCCTAAAACTATTTTAAATTCTAAATTTTTCATATTCCATGCCCCGGAAATGGTCTCAGCCCCTCCCGAAATTATCTCCTATATACGCCCATGGTCATGGGTTGGAAGCTGTGAACCTGAACAGTTACAGATTTGTATTATTAGATTTTATACATATATAAATCTCATGTCACAGTGTTTGTAACAAAACTCCACCGGTTTGACCGATTTTTACGACATTTTTTGTGCCTATTCGATAGGCCTGAGAATAGGATGTAAACTATTTTTCATAACCCTAAGTGATAAGGGTGGTTCACACCAATTTTTTTTTTTATTTGACAAAATTGTTCATTTTTTTAATGATTTGGCATTAAAAAATAAATATAGCCCTAAAATTTCACCCTTTACCACCAATCCCCATTTTTTAATTGTGATATTAGTACTTTAATGATTTTCCACCCTTGATGGTCAATCAATTATCACTCGATCAGTTATTCCCGCCAGGCATCTACCGGTGTCACTTCTCACCCAGTAAACAGCAAGGAGTATGAATGAGAACAAAGTTAGACTCCCGTCTTTCTCTCACTCCCTGCACTGTTTTCGGTCATTATTATTCCCAGAAATGTGAGAATTGAATTTAAATGCGTTCAATTTCCAATTAGATTGGCATTCACAATGACAATCACAAAGTCGCAAGGCCAAACGATGTCTGTTTGTGGCTTAGATTTGGGCACAATAAATTAGTTATTTTTTATTTGACTTCCAAATTTTTACTAGGGATAATTTATATGGCAAAACAACATTTGCCGAGAGAGGTAGTGTATGTATATATATATATAAATTATGGAGTCACTTTTATTGCCTAGTAGATGGGATCAATGAAGATTTGAAGACATTTTTCAAAAATGCCGTGAGTGCAACCTCAATAGCCTCCGGAATGTGATAATAAAAAATAATTATATGTACATAAAGGAAAAACTTTATGCGACAAATCAGTTGATTTAGAGCCTAGCATATATTTTTTAAAATAGACAATTATGCTGCATCCACAGTATTTCTTAAAATACATATGATAATAGAATTTACAAGTGATTGGTAGAAAAATTGTCATTGGTGGAAACCTCAATGACTTGAAACTGCAGCAACACATTACTCCTTGACATAGTACAGCTATTTACTAAAGAAGATTAATAGATAGGTATATTTTCCCCAGCAACCTAACTAAATTTGGAAATTGGACAAGTCATAAAAAGACCATTCTAAAACTGGTTGATTACAACAATAGAACACTTAAAGTCCCTTAATTTCACTCTTACAGTAAACTAAAAAAAAAGAAAATTGGTAACTGATTCATTTGTATCCCAATTCTTTACTTAAAACTGATGAATAATATCAAATATGGAATATATATGTATAAATTAAAACAACTGTATATCACTAATATAAACAGTAAGTCTATATAAACATTAAAAATTTTACAACGAAATTATAAATTTGATTAACTATGAAACAAATCATTTCTTTGGTTTAAATATTAAATTAAGAAGTAATTGAGTTCACAAAAAATCCCTAATACTATACACATTAATTTCTAATATAATGTATTTACATCTACTTAAAAAAATTGAAAATTTATTCATTTATTTTATTTTCTCAGGGAGGGAGTAGTAAACTACAACATACAGCATGCCTTTTGAATAGAATGAGACAAATATTTAAAAAGTTATTTTCAGCTACTAATCAATATTGATAATAAGTTTTAGCAATGGTAATATAATAAAGGAGGCATGCAAATATAAAAATTAGCACTAAAATACATACTTCACAAACTAAATGTAAGATTAAACTCTAAAAAAATCTTCGTAATCAATGCCACAGTAAAGTCTAGCAGGATCTTGACAGATAGACTGGAATACGTCAAAAACATTTAAAGACACTGCTTGAGAAGGATACTTCCTGTTCGGGAATTTTCTATGAGTTCTAATATTATTTTACAAAAATAAAGCTGGAAGTTTTAAAATAGTTGGATAGTTTAAAATTATTTCTAAGAGCAAACTATTTTTTTTTTGCGAGATACTGATCCCTCATACAACCAAATATAATATAATTACTCCTATGCTCTTTTTTCACGAAAAGACCTCGGTAATTTCCTGTAGTTATATAACTATGATTACAAGCCATTTCGTAATTTTTATTTTATGACGAAATAATGTAAAGTGTATAAGTTTAAGGCGGGTATAGCCAGTAGAGGACTTGAATTGGGTCTTGTTTAGAACAGGCCCGCCAGTGATTTTATCTAGTAACAGTTACTTATTGATAAATAAAAAAATATGGGTTAAAGGAACATATGATTTATTTAATAAAAACTTTTTACACATAACCAAAAACATTATTACCTTATACACGCCACATTCAAACCGACATTCTCTTTTGTTGCATCTATATTTTTTCCTTTCTTCGTAAAATATCATAATGTGGCCTTTTTTACAATATCTTTCCTCGGGTAGAATTCCTCTTTCGACAAAGAAAATCCTGGCTCGTTGCTCTTCTTTGCATAAATCGTAAACATCAAAAATATTCATACTTTTATAACCGCAAATACACAAACAATACTAAATTAAATAGTATTTAAACATGTGTTTTTATTTCTTTATCGATGGTATCAAATTACATAGTAACAGTTACTAAATATCATTATAAAATCACTGGCGGGCCTGTTCTAAACAAGACCCCTTGAATTTATTGAAAATGTGTAACGGCTTAAAATGAGCCCTGCTTGTAATTTAAGGTTGCAATTATGGGATTGAGGATGTGAGTGATGTGGAATAGTTTGAACTTAAATAGTTTGCGCTATTTCATTTGCAATTATTTATCTGTTTTGGTTGATTATACGTTAATGCTGCCATCTATCGGAAATTTTTACGAACTTATGTAATTATTCCATCACTTTTTTTTTCACAATAGGTATAACAATTCTAAGTTCCTACGAAAAACGCAAAAAACGTTTGAATTCCAACACTTCTCAATCTCACAATTAAATAAATCATTAATCTCTGAATATCTTAAAATTATCTGACCACTGAATATTTGTACACACTGTATGAGATTGTCGAGAGCACTTTTGTTATTAAAACCTTTGTAATATGAGTAGTAATTTTTATTTAAGCTCAAAAAGTTGTTATGCGCAACAGAACTTAGAAATGATTTTTTTCAACTTTTGGTACTTACGTATTAGCGTCAAAGCAGGTTAAAGAGTCGAGTCTCAGAGAACTGGATCATCACCGGGTGAGAGAGCTGGATCAAGGAGTCAATCAGTTTTTGCCAATATGGCGACGGGATTATCAACGATTTGGGTTAACTAGAGTTTTGATATAACCTTTAACGATAAAAAACGCGTAGTACTTATATTAATAGCGTAATTGCTATACGTTTCCGCTCGCTACGCTCGCTCAAGTTTATATCGAAACTTTAGCCAATCCAACTCGTTGATGATATAGATCAAGGATGGTTTTTCGCTAGATAATGGACTGATATACAATTCAGCATCGCTTCGAAACAGTCTCTTTTATCCTTGCTATTCAATTGTCGCCATATAAACTCCGCTAAATATGAATCTAGATGATGTCTCGCAGTCCCCCATGCCTCTTATTAAAAAAAAACAACAATTGCGTAAATAAAGCACAAATGAATTGCGTTATAAAGACAAAGGGAACAAGATGGTTACTATAAACACAATAGCCAATGAAATCTCTGATAGTGATTGACCAATAGAAATGCGTTATCCATGATCCAGATCTCTGAACGAGACCCGCCTCTTTAACCTGCTTTGACGCTAATACGTAAGTACCCAACTTTTTCTTCGGAGAACGGTTTTTTTTTTTCAAAATTCTGTAGCGCCGATTCTAATGGGCAAAACTTCAAAGATGAATAGTGCATTGTGTAGGTAAGTTTATCTACTTTAATTTTGTAAATATTTTCTTTTTATTTTATTTATTTTTTTTTTTTCGGAAGACGCATATTTTCCTAGAAATAAGCCCAAAACTGAACAAAATCCGAAATGTTCGAGTTTCTTTTTACGATTTTCGACTATAGGCCACTCTCGGACTTCAAAATGTCGTAACAGCCGGACCTGCAGTGCGGGGGCTCAACGAATAGAGGCCCAATGGGGCCCCAAACCAAAATATTTATGAATTGGGTCTTTTTGCGAAGACCACATCCAGTTACTTTTGAAGTAGCAGTAGTGATTTATAACAGTTACTCGTACTCGCTGATTAGCTTATAGGTTCTTTGCTGGTTATCTACTACTTCTTGACTCTTTATCTACGGTTATAATTCATGTTAGATAATGGCAAGCAATATTTATTAATAAAAAGGTTAATATGATCAAAATCAATTCTCTCAACAATGAAATAATGTATTAAGCTTTAAAGTTGACTGTTTTGCAGGTTATGAAGGATAACAAACAACGTTATTTGTAAACAAACATATTTTATTCCTTTTCTCTCTCTCTCTCTCTCTCTCTCTCTCTTTTGGATATTTTACATTTATTAAGCATTACATGCTATCAATGTTGGGCAAAACTAAAAACTAAAACTAAATTCACTTTTTGGAATAAACTAAAAATTGCAACCTAAAAAAAAACTAAAACTAAAATTTTACTAATAAATGGATTTTAACTAAAATAAAACTAAATCTTTGGGAATTGACTAAAAACTAAACTAAAAATTTAGTTTAGTTTAGTTTAGTTAAGTTTTACTAAAATAACATGAATTAATATAAATCATATGTTATTTCGATAATTAAGTAAATTATTGAAACTAATAGAACTTCCTTAAGAATAAAGGCCTATTGAAGCTGTAGAGCCCGGCATGGGTAGAGCCCGGGGCTTTGTAACCGAGTGGTGATCGGGCCTGCGTCCATGCTATTCCGACAGTTCCGTCCGGGCTGTGGTCGTGTCTTCTATTTGTGCCTCAAAAATGTGCTTCATCCACTTGCCATATTTCTACCTTTAAAAACTTCTATGTCTTTCTATATTGATGAATTCCTAAGAAAATATAATATGGACGAGTGCAATCCTGTGTCAACCCCAATGATACCTAGTCTTAAACTCGAACAAAATTCAGGAAAAGTTCTTCCAGGATACCCTTATCAAAATCTTGTAGAGTCACTCCTTTACCTATCAATTGGTACAAGACCAAATATTTCTTATCGAGTAAGTTTTTTAAACCAGTACAGCAAGTGTTATGGACAAGATCACAGGATGGCAGCAAAACAGATCCTCCGTTACCTCAAAGGGACCAGAAATCAGGAGTCTATCTTACCGATCTAAGTCCGAAGAAATGTGAGTCCGTTTTCAATACATAATTGTATTGACTTATTCAGCCTTCCTCAAGAATGAGGATTAAGAATTATCCGCTTCTGTGTAGTTGGCTACTGTCAGTTTCCTGTGCTTTGTGAAGCCTAATCTATCCCATTTCTTCGAAATGTTGTTAACATTTTTTAATACTAAAAAAAACTGTTTATTTCTATTCAAATCTTTCCAAATGTCTCTAGGAAATGCTCTAAGATGACGCAGTTCCTGCGAGTCTGACTTTTTAACTACTGATGCACTATTTTGATCAATACAGGTCAGGATATCACCAATTCTTTGGAGAATAAGAAACTGTGGCTTTTTCTCGTAATTTGAAAACATATGCTCTTTGATAAACTAAATTAGTAAACTAAAAACTAAAACTAAACTAAAATCACAAATTTAGGTCTCTATTACTAAACTAAACTAATTGCATTACAAAAAACGGAGTCCATATGATTAATAATTATACAAATCTAAAACTAAACTAAAACTAAAAATACAACATTAGTTTAGTTTTCGTTAGGGAAAACTAACGTTAGTTTAGGTAACTAAACGTTTCCGCTCGCTCAAGAAGATATCTAAACTCTAGTCAATCCAACTCGCAATTAATAGAATTATATTAATTTTAGCTACTCTAGTCTATCCAACTCGCTAAAATTAATAGGATTCCATTAATTTTTCCGAGTAAGAAACCAATCCCTTTTTCTTTGTCAGGAACATCGCGAACTAATTGTAAAACACTAATTTTTTCTCACTAACATAAGCAGAGATTTTATAAACAAAAGCTAATTCACTGTTGAAGGTTACTTTACTCCCAGCAAGAACCAATGCGATTGGTCATCGGAATCCTCCAATAGGAAGGCAAAGGAGTTATGCGCATGCGCTGAATCATTGATACAATCACTACTGCTACTTCAAAAGTAACTGGATGTGGTCTTCGCAAAAAGACCCATGAATTTTCTGTCAATGTTAAATTAACGTAACGTAACGTTTAGTTGTACGCAATCAGATCGGGTACTTCGTTGCAGTGCTGTGATGGGTGTGACCTTAAGTGCAGGGGGGGGGGTTGTCAAAAACCGTTACGCCACTGCCCAAAAACATATAGAACCGTTAGAAAAAAAAACTTCTATGGTTTTGCCCTCGTAAAAACCTTTCCTTACTGGACTACGTATTATTCCTCTTTTAATAGCAATAACTTTTTCGTTGGACATTAAATCTGACTTTACTATCGTGCCCTGCATGGATTATTCTTTAAGAAAACATATATCGGAAGGACAAATATCACAAAATATATGCAGGAAAGTTTTTGTCCAGCTATAATTTATAGATTATGATTTTGGGTCACTGTGGATCGGTGCGCATCAGTGACAACGAAAACAGGATACTCACTGTGAAGAAAGTGTCTGTCAAATTACTTAACGCCGATATTTTTCTATTTTCACGGCCGTGATTTTTTAAATTATCTACTTAGTGTTTTTCTTCTATGCATTCTCATCTTAAATTTTTTCTAGTTATTATTTTAAACTAAGTTGTAAAAAAAGAAAAAGTATGGCGTATTTCTTGATAATAATTGTTTAGGTTTTTAATAAAGAATTTCTTTGATTATTTTTCTCCAAAATTTTATACTAATGGGTTAAAAGACCACGTTTTAAAGGATTACTTGGGTGGGTGTTATTCAAACAAAGGAAATAAGGCTAGGCGTGAGATACCCCACCTCTCACGCTGCACAGTGGTACCAAACGCCCGATTTTGGGGTAATTTTTCAAGTAATATTTTGAGTCAAATAAGACCACTACCAATTATTTTGGAAGATAAACGGGTTTTATATTACCAAAACCGACATAAACAACAAGTATTTAATTTTAAAAAAGTCATATTTTACTCACTTTGTAGACAGACATGGGCGTATATGAGGGGGGCTGCAACCCCCCCCCCCCCCCCCACCGCCGAAATCGGTTAAAATGTCTCATAAAAACCTTAAAAATAAATTAAATAATATCACTTAGTTCAAATTAATCCATTTTATTAGGCTGTGCACACACGCAGCCGAGTACGGCGATCAAATTTATAGGAGAGCAACTTCAAAGCCTGCCCTTTAAGTAGCTTTAGGTAGAGCTATGCGGAGAGGATAGCCAATTACAGTTTTTTTTTGTTTTTTTTTTCTACTCCAAAAATACTAAGGATAATTTAGTTTCAATGCAGATGTCTTCACAACCTAAATGCACCAAGTTCATGGTACATTTTGGCATATAAGACAATTCGTTTAAAAGCTACATATATGCATGAAACTTCCTGGGTAATACCAAATTTTTTAAAGGATAAAATAAGTGGTATAAAATATTGTTTTACTTTTTACTATAAACTGTGAGATTTTACTCGGTGAGAAAACGGTCAACAAAAAGGTGTTTTGTGATCAGAACTATTAATAAAAAAGTCCGTCACGCAGGAGCTGCATCACTAAGCACTTTCCTCAGAATTTGGGTAGTGTAGACTGCTTTCCAGAACAATTTGCTTAAAATATCCTACATAAATAAAATAAAAACGTGAATAGTTCTCATTTTGTAATGAGTAACTGATCAATTATTAATTTGCATCCAGAGTTATGTTTACACATGGTACCTACTACACTACGTAATAAATACAAAAAAACTCATATTATCGTATTTTGATCTAACGCAGGAACAGGATACAGTCACTCTAGTGGTAGAAAGCGCTCCTTGCGGCGGCTTGGTGAACCTACGTCTGCCGGCTTTTCTATTCAAATATATTACAAATTAAACCCCCGCTTTCCGATTGACCGATTCAGCTCATTTTTACAACACTTCTTTCTCATGAGTTACCCACGACGTATACAGCGTTTCGTTACAATACAGCAGAAATTACGACCGGTATGAGTATATTAGGAATTTGGGTCCGGAGTAAACCCCCCCCCCCCTTCTAATGAACCGATTTAGTTTCTTTTTACAACACATATACCTGTAGATTACCACTTCGAATACCGAGTTTCGTCGAAATATACCAAAAATCACGGCTGGTAGTGGCGAATTGGTATTGTGGGTCCGGAGTAAACCCCCCCTCCTAATGAACCGATTTCGTTTATTTTTACAACACATATTTACCTGTGGATTAGCACTACGAATACCGAGTTTCGTCGAAATATACCAAAAATCACGGCTGGTAGTGGCGAATTGGTATTGTGGGTCCGGAGTAAACCCCCCTTCTAATGAACCGATTTAGTTCATTTTTATATCTCACTTTTCTCTCTATATTAACACTACGAATACCAAGTTTCGTTGAAATATAACAAATATTACGGCTGACATAGTCAAATAAGTGTTTTGGGTTCGGGGTAAACCCCCCCTTCCGGTGGACCGACTTTGGTGGTTAACGAACTCGTTCAATCGTTTGCTAATTGAATGCTATATACCAAGTTTCATGACGAAAAAACAAAAACTCTGGCCGCTATCGTGTTAACAGACACATATATATATATGCATATATATATATATATATATATATATATATATATATATATATATATATATATATAGATATATATACATTTTAACGGGGGTCATTTTCGGTGTCTACTAGGTAGGATCGATAAAGATTTGAAGAAATTTTTCAAAAATTCCGTCATGAGTCCAACCTCAATAGCTACTTTCCTTCGGAGGAAAGTGCTAAATGGAAAAGCAATTTTAGAGCAGTATTCTACAACTAATTACCTCTGAAAAAAATTTTAGTTCAAACGCGATTGAACATCTTCGGGTTTGAGGGGTTTTCCCCTCTCTGCAAGAATGTGTGGCGTGTAAATTTCACCTTTCAGTTAGGGTACTCGCATAGTGAAGAGGTAGAGGTAGAGGTACCTCTATGTAACACAAACACATTGTTTGTAATGGGCACTCGCATAATGAAGAGGTAGAGGTAGAGGTGAACCGCGCGGGCCTCCTAGAGGTCCCGCCCGCCCGCTTTTGAAGACAAAATTGTTTGTCTTTTCGAGCGGTCTAAAGCGCGGTCTATGACGTTGCTTCTCCGTGAGTGGTCCTACCTCTACATCTTCCCTCTACCTCTACCTCTTCACCATGCGACTACCCTTAAAGGTTAAAAAATAATTGCAAGCTTTCGAAAAGTACATAAATTAATTTCTTGAATACTGGTGGAGTCCTTCTCAGAAACAAATAAATAGATAATTCACCGAAGGGGCAAGTATTGATTAGTCAATTAAAGAAATTATATCTCATGTTTTGTTGAATAACAAAAACATACATCTACAAGAATAGCGACAAATAGTTCACCAATATTTCATTACAAATTCCAGGTCTACAGAAGACATGGAATTGACTTCAACCGGAGGATTCTATAGAATCTTTAATGAAATTTTCATTTTATCAAAATATTTAGGCGTGTTTCCCTGTAGATTTACTGGTGGTCAAATTTACAATTCCCATTTGTGGCTATTGTTCTCGAGTTCTTGTATGGTTCCTATTGTTTATTTTCTAGTAATCTATTCAGATGATCCTATTTATCAAATTATCAAAACACAAGAACTAAGCATTTTGCCTAAGGCTTTAGGAATAGCTTATTTGGGCATTATTAGTATGCCACCAATTTCTTGTATTTGGCTAACAATTAATATTAAAAAAATGTCAATGATTTTAAAACATTTGATGGAAGTTGAAAATACCAGCCTCCATGTCCCGGAAAAAGTAAACTTCTTAATTGTTTTCTTATTCTTTATTACTCAATTAATTTTCAATGCTTGCGAATGTTTAATTCAAGGAATTAATTATGTAATGAACCCTGCGATTTGGTTAGCAGAGTTACTGCTTGCTCTGTCCATATTAATAACGTTGCAGTTTACATCATTTGTAAAAGTTATTTCCAGCCATTATCAAAATCTGTTTTGTACTCTAAATAATAATAATGCTGAAAAATGGACGGAATGTCATGAAAAACTTGGGGCGTGTTGCAATTTAGTCAGCGAATGCTATAGACCTCAACTAGTCATTTTCTTCCTGTCAATGTTTGTGATCATCGTCTGCAATGGATTCATTATTGTTGATAGCCTAATAACTGAAAATTTTGGTGGTGCGGCGTTTGGAATCTTCTGGATGTCTTTTCATTCGTTTAATATTTTCCATACGCTACACAGTTGCAGAGGTGCTCTCGTCAAGGTAAGTTCTATTATGATATTAGCACGTTGACTGCCAGGCCCGTCGTATAGTCGGAGTTCATGCTGACTCACCATTGCATTGGTTCTTGCTGGGAGTAAAGTAACCTTCAACAGTGAATTAGCTTTTGTTTATGAAAAAGCTCTGCTTATGTTAGTGAGAAAAAATGAGCCTTTACAATTAGTTCGCGATGTTCCTGACAAAGAAAAAGGGATTGGTTTCTTACTCGGAAAAATTAATGGAATCCTATTAATTTTAGCGAGTTGGATCGACTAGAGTCGCTTAAATTAATGTAATTCTATTAATTGCGAATTGGATTGACTAGGGTTTTGATATCTTCTTGAGCGAGCGGAAACGCATAGCATGTAATGCCTAATAAATGTAAAATATCCAAAAAAGAGAGAGAAAAGGAATAAAATATGTTTGTTTACAAATATCGTTGTTTGTTATCCTTCATAACCTGCAAAACAGTCAACTTTAATGCTTAATAACTTTTTTCATAGTTGAGAGAATTGATTTTGATCATATTAACCTTTTTATTAATAAATATTACTTGCCATTATCTAATATGAATTATAACCGTAGATAACGAGTCAAGTAGTAAAAGATAACCAGCAAAGAACCTGTAAGCTAATCAGTAAGCTTATCAGCGAGTAAGGGTACGTTCATGGTGAGGATTCATTCTGCGATGCTACGATAGCTACTCCGATGAGCGCTGCCCCGATGTAAAACAAACACATGTATTAAGGTGGGAGTGTTCATAGTGAGGATCCTTATTTCCGATGCTATTCTCGCACTCGCGCAGTGACCGCGGGGAAGAACAAATATTTTGTTTTCTCCTCGCAGTGAGGAGGGAATCCGCGATGTGGGCCTGACTCTGATTGGTTCCTTCAAAAGGACTCTAGTGCGCAGGTCACCTACCCTCTCTCATTACTTCATCTTGTGTGATTATTCTTTTTTGGTTATTTCGTTGTCGAGATGAAAGAAAATTGGGTCTTTTTGCGAAGACTACATCCAGTTACTTTTGAAGTATTTATTTAGTTAAGTGATTTATAACAGTTACTTGTACTCGCTGATAAGCTTACAGGTTCTTTGCTGGTTATATATTACTACTTGACTCGTTATCTACGGTTATAATTCATATTAGATAATGGCAAGTAATATTTATTAATAAAAAGGTTAATATGATCAAAATCAATTCTCTCAACTATGAAAAAAGTTATTAAGCATTAAAGTTGACTGTTTTGCAGGTTATGAAGGATAACAAACATTCGATATTTGTAAACAAACATATTTTATTCCTTTTCTCTCTCTCTCTTTTTTGGATCTTTTACATTTATTAAGCAATACATGATATGCGTTTCCGCTCGCTACGCTACGCTCCACTCGCTCAAGAAGATATAAGAAAACTCTAGCCAATCCAACTCGCAATTAAAAGTATTATATTAATTTTAGCGACTCTAGTCTATCCAACTCGCTAAAATTAATAGGATTCCATTAATTTTTCCAAGTAAGAAACCAATCCCTTTTTCTTTGTCAGGAACATCGCGAACTAATTGTAAAGGCTCATTTTTTCTCACTAACATAAGCAGAGCTTTTTCATAAACAAAAGCTAATTCACTGTTGAAGGTTACTTTACTCCCAGCAAGAACCAATGCAATGGTGAGTCAGCATGAACACCCTCCATCGATGTAGAATACATGGGGGCAGCGCTCATCTGTAGCATTGCAGAATGAATCCTCACCATGAACGTACCCTAAGAGTAACTGTTATAAATCACTTAACTAAATAAATACTTCAAAAGTAATTGGATGTAGTCTTTTTGCGAAGACTACATCCAATTACTGATTAGCTATTTATGTTATAAATACATAGTATTAGCTTGGCCAAGAAGAGTAATTTGTAAATGTTTATTTAGAAGAGATCGTTGACTGTTGCGAATGTGAAGGTAGAATTTGTCAGGGAAATTCGTGTTATACTAATAAAAATGCTTTTTTTTTTTTTTTTTTTTATAAGAAAATGAGTTTTATTTTTTGCCGACGTTTCGGCTTGCAATTTAAGCCTTCATCAAGGCGATAAGAGGAAAAACTATGCCTCTTGGATATGCAATCATTTCTGACTCAAGTGCATTCAGAAATTATTGCACATTCTTCTCATCCCCCTGATGAAGGCTTGAATTTCAAGCTGAAATGTCGACAAAAAAAAATAAAGTTCATTTTCTTATAAAAAAAGTAGTTTTATTAATTTACCAGGGGGGTCTATTAGGGCACCAAGGGGTCGAACATTCACAAATTGACCTTCTCAATGTTTAGTATCTATTTTCATTTGAAAAATTTATTACTCCAGGCTAAAATGATTTCAGGCGAAAAAGTTTGATACACTTCTTTATTATATGGCCCTAAATGATGGAACTAAAATTCTTCTGAGAAATGTGAGTAGACTTTTTATCTCTTGTTTAATATAAGAGTAATTATTTTTGACTATTATGAATGAAATAAGCTATACAGGGTGTCCTGCATTGAGATGTCATAACTTTAGGGGTTTATTCTGCACATCATTTGTAGTTAAGTGACCCAGAAATGAGCGTTCTATCTGAACATGTAGCTGAGCTACTCAAAACTATGTAGCTGTCTATTTTCAAAACTATTGTGTTTTTTTTTTATATGAAAAACTGTATTTTCCGTATTTCTGATTATTGTATCGTAAATAACAACCACATTTTTAGAATCTATGTACATTAAATTTAAAATAAGAAACACCTGTTATTTCCATGCAAATTAAGGGCTATACTAAAAGCCATATTCATGTGAACTATTGATATTAGTGTTTTATTAAATTATTCAATATTTTCTTAATCAGCTATTTGTAGACTTAGACGTTTGCCTTCGCCTCAAAATTTGCATTATTTAATAAGCTTTAAAATTGTGCTTCGTTGTTTTAGAAAAAAAAAATTTGAATCTAATGTTTTCTGATTTCGAAGTCAAAACCAATAAATGTGTTTCAGTGTGAAGGAGCCATTCTCAACACGTTCTTTAATTTGGCACGATAATGGTGATAATGGTCCCATCCTTCCCACAGGACGTACCCACACGTTTTGCTCTGTGTACAGGGGGCACCCTGTATAAACAGGGTGAAAACATAGTGGAGCGGCGAGGGTAGAGGGTAGCCGAAAGGGTTTTGATCACCAAGGGTAGCGTCGCTTCACATGCACATAGTGGAGCGGCGAGGGTAGAGGGTAGCCGAAACGGTTTTGATCACCAAGGGTAGCGTCGCTTCACATGCACATAGTGGAGCGGCGAGGGTAGAGGGTAGGCGAGAGGGTTTTGATCCCCAAGGGTAGCGTCGCTTCACATGCACATAGTGGAGCGGCGAGGGTAGAGGGTATCCGAGAGGGTTTTGATCCCCAAGGGTAGCGTCGCTTCACATGCACATAGTGGAGAGGCGAGGGTAGAGGGTAGCCGAGAGGATTTTGATCCCCAAGGGTAGCGTCGCTTCACATGCACATAGTGGAGCGGCGAGGGTAGAGGGTAGCCGAGAGGGTTTTGATCCCCAAGGGTAGCGTCGCTTCACATGCACATAGTGGAGCGGCGAGGGTAGAGGGTAGTCGACAGGGTTTTGATCCCCAAGGGTAGCGTCGCTTCACATGCACATAGTGGAGCGGTGAGGGTAGAGAGCCTGCTGTATGTCGTTGGACAGCGATGGCGATTTCTTATTCGAGAGTAGTTCACAGACAATGATTACTGTTTTAGGCGGTATTAGAACTTGTTTCAAAGTTGAAGAAATATACGGATCGCTTTTTCCAATAAACTGGGATGGATTACAGTACTTTTGAACGCATATTGAACCTAATCACTCCTCATATAGAGGTGAAATTTACTAATTTTGAAAACAGCCGATTGAATGTAACGAGAAGCTATAACACTTTCAGTGTCTATGGCTGTACTTCACGTGTTCTCTGTTCAACCAGTGAGGCTCGCCTGAACCCTCTTGGTAAAGAAATCGGGTATGAATTCCCGAGCGGAGAGGGTAGAGGGTCGAAGAGGGTACCAGCGTTGTTACCCGCTCCACTATGTTTTGGCAAGTGTAAATACATGCATTATTTTCAACCCTCTTGGCTACCCTCTACCCTCGCCGCTGCACTATGTTTTGGCAAGTGTAAATACATGCATTATTTTCAACCCTCTCGGCTACCCTCTACCCTCGCCGCTCCACTATGTTTTGGCAAGTGTAAATACATGCATTATTTCTAACCCTCTCGGCTACCCTCTACCCTCGCCGCTCCACTATGTTTTGGCAAGTGTAAATACATGCATTATTTTCAACCCTCTTGGCTACCCTCTACCCTCGCCGCTGCACTATGTTTTGGCAAGTGTAAATACATGCATTATTTTCAACCCTCTCGGCTACCCTCTACCCTCGCCGCTCCACTATGTTTTGGCAAGTGTAAATACATGCATTATTTTCAACCCTCTCGGCTACCCTCTACCCTCGCCGCTCCACTATGTTTTGGCAAGTGTAAATACATGCATTATTTTCAACCCTCTCGGCTACCCTCTACCCTCGCCGCTCCACTATGTTTTGGCAAGTGTAAATACATGCATTATATTCAACCCTCTCGGCTACCCTCTACCCTCGCCGCTCCACTATGTTTTGGCAAGTGTAAATACATGCATTATTTTCAACCCTCTCGGCTACCCTCTACCCTCGCCGCTCCACTATGTTTTGGCAAGTGTAAATACATGCATTATTTTCAACCCTCTCGGCTACCCTCTACCCTCGCCGCTCCACTATGTTTTGGCAAGTGTAAATACATGCATTATTTTCAACCCTCTCGGCTACCCTCTACCCTCGCCGCTCCACTATGTTTTCACCCTAAGTAAAATATTGACTTGTTAAATAGTCATTTCACGTCTGATTGCTTTGCCTAGTAGTTCTCATAGTAGTTCACATGGCTGAAGTTTTCACTGATTATAGTGCTATTGTTCAAAATGAAGTAAATATCACATTTATTTTAGAAAACACAGGGACAATTGATTAACAAAATAACTTGCACCCTTGATGCCCTATAATTTATTCAGTAATTATATTATAAAAATAACCTCAAGCAACTTGTTGATGAAGTTTTAGATTTGTGTACTGGATAATTTCAATTGTTTACTTCTAGAAACGGATTCAAATTCATTTCAAGAGAAAGACTAAAGCAGAGTTTTCAGCAATGGGCTTCTTCAACCTGGACTATCCACTTATCTGCTCAGTAAGTAAAAAATCAAAACATTTTAAAATTTCTTTAAATACCTATCAAACATCAGGACATCTACTACAGATAATTGTAGCCTGTTCAAATAGACAAAAAATTTCAATTGCGCATACACAAACTTCGGAGGCAAATATTCTATCCTGTTCAGCCACTTGCAAAGCCGTATAATGAACTACACTTTATGTGAAACATTATAAAAACTGATGTCTTGTTTGGGCCAGGAAAGGCTTTAAAAGATCTCTTAACTCTTTATCTTCCCAGCAGTCGAGGGCGGTTGGGACCTGTTTACCATTGACTTGTGTACAAGTTGGAGGAAGACGGGACCCATGTACCATTGACTTCTCCAGCAGTCGAAAGCGGGTGGGACCAGTGTACCATTGACTTGTGTACAAGTTAGAGGAAGCGGGACCCACATACTGTTGACTTCTCCAGCAGTCGAAAGCGGTTGGGACCTGTTTACCATTGACTTGTGTACAAGTTGGAGGAAGACGAGACCCACGTACTGTTGACTTCTCCAGCAGTCGAGAGCGGTTGGGACCTGTGTACCATTGACTTGTGTACAAGTCGGAGGAAGAATGCTGACAACCATTTAAACCATCCAATGATAAGATTAAAACAGATGGAATTTTACACCTATTTGAACAGGCTATAGGTTCTGTTGAAATCAATGTTTGAAAATAAAATGTTCTAAATAAAAAATTGTCTGATTTTGAATATAATTAGATTCTTTATTTTACAGATGGTGTATTCAGCAACTACTTACATAGTTATATTTGTCCAATTTTCAAAATGAGCTGCTGATGTAATACTACTAGTAATTTTAAAGAAGACTGGTAAAAATGAATAATTTCATAATTACAGATCATTTAACAAAATATTAAATGAAATTTCATTCAATTCCACTACAGTAAATATGGGCAAAAAATAAGAATTTTAATGAAGTTCATATATCATGCAGTGAAACTATATATTAAAAAAATTTATGTGATAATAATCTTACGAGAATATTTTGTATATACTACATATTTTGCCTTTATTGTAAATGTTGATCATTGTGTAATAATGAAAGCATTGGCAGTTGAGTGTGCGATACTGTCTCGTAGAATGTATGTTCATGTTCACTATACATGCATACATTTTATTCAACTTTTAGTTGAAGCATCATTTTCTCCTTCATCGAATTCCCAAAACATAACAAGGCGTAAGTGGTGTCTTGAAAGATCCATTTCAAATGAAATTTCTACAGAATAAATAGGTTTCACCAACTAAAAAATGATAAGTAGAAGTGTATTTAATGCTATAATAAACAAAAATAAATTGAAAAGAGGGAATATAAACGAACAGAATATTAAAAACCGACATTACGTATTGAATGACCTGATACTACAATCCAACATATAAGAAATAGATAAACCAGATGGTGTCTTTTTTCCCTTCTCATATTTTCTTGCTAAAAATTCACTTACTTCTGTCAAGAATTTCCAGGGATGATTTCTACAAATACTAATCTAGCAAACTATTTGCATTTTCATTTGCTGTTTTACCGAGACATATTCCGGTGATCATAACTTATTGAACATCCATCACAATAAGCTGACGAATAAAAATCAATTAAGCACCAATGAATAAGAAGGCTGTCCGTAATCAGCTATCTGCAAGCCCAATTGAAGGGGTGGGGGCAAAACAGTGCCACGCAACATTTTTAACAAAAGTTAACTGCAGCTGCTATATGTTGGATATTATGTGGGACTAACAGTTGAAATGGTTATGAGCAGCAAGATTAAGTAGCATACAGAGCTTGTAGTCATATTTTAGTTGCATTTGTATCATTGACTGATAGTCCCACATAATATCCAACATATAGCAGCTAAAGTTAAGTTTTGTTAAAAATGTTGCTTGGCACTGGTTTGCCCCGAACCCATGAATTGTGCAGGCAGCCAGCATGATCAGTGAAGTACATGATCAACTCAAAAATTAGAAAAATGAAATTTATTTTTCCTTGGAAAAACTTTTGGATCATTTGGCATTTAAAAGATTCTAACCATATTGTTTCCCAGCTCCTTTGAAATTTTCTCCTGAAGAATTGCCTGAAGGTGAAAATGGTAACTCTTCATAGATAAGGCAATATTACAGTTCACCCTTCCATTGCAAGCCTCTGATCATACATCATATCTTTGACCATAAGTCATCTATACAATTCCTTATTAGACCCTTTCTTATTTGAGCCCTTAATTCAAATTTACTTTAAGCATACTTAGTATCAGTGTACTTTCATCATTGAGTTAGTAGGGAGGGGAGGGAGGCTAAGCGAAAAAAGTTGAAGCCTAAAATCGGCCATGCCAGTGTGACTACTGACACGCGAAAACTTGAATATGATTGTAAACGAACAATGAACTATATATAACGCATATATATGAATGAATAAGAATACGATAAATTGTTAAGGATGACGGAAACACTCATAACTAATATTGGAACACATCTGAAGTACTTATTTATTACACAACAATACAGCCAGATCCGCCATTTTTATACATCTTCATACAGGATGATAACTCACATCCTCATGGCAACAACCGCCATACAAAGAGATAGAATATATACATCAACATGACGTCATTACACTAAATGAGTCGCATATATCAACACCCCCTCTTGCGACGAACAAAAACATATAGTTAACACATTAAACAATTGTTTCTAACACATTAATAAACATTCAACTTTAAACGAAATTCATCAAACTTGATTCGGCCTAGTGCCATAGTTAACATATCTGCAATATTATTAGTTCTTTCAATCTTAACAATATCAATCTTATTATCTAAAACTAAATAATTAACAAAATGAAGTGCAACATCAATATGTTTTGAGCGTTTAGTAAAATTACCATTTTTGGCTAATGTCAAAGCACCACTATTATCTTCATAAATCATAATTTTACAAAGAGATTCATGCTTAATACCTAAATCAATTTTTTTTTCTTTTTTTTTTTTTAACGACGCATCTACAACTTGGCCATTAGCGCCGGGCTATCTACAGGTTGCCACCCTTTTCTAATGCCAACAGAACGTGGTCGGTCACCCATTCTGGTTCTGACCTCGCCCGACGTTGCTTAACTTCGAGTCTAAATCAATTAAAATACCTTTGATATACAAAACTTCTTCTGCAGCATCTGCTAATGCATAATATTCTGCATGTGTCGATGACCTAGATACAGTTTATTGTTTAATAGTTTTCCAAAATACAGGGTTTCCAAGTATCCTCAATCCTATACCCAGGGCCGCCACATCTCAGAGCAGCCCCCGGGACCAGATCGCCCCCCCCCCCTTCTCAGAGCCGGGCCCCCACTTCTCAGAGCCAGACTGAAAATTCTAGTACTTTGCTAAAGGACTTTGGACATTTTAAAATTATTTTCATCTTGAGTTTTGAGCGAAATGAGAATAAAAGCCGACAATCGGTGCAGTAGTTCTTTTTACAAGCTCATAACCTATACAATTTTTCCACTCAGCGAGGCCCGGCCCGGGACAACTGTACCCGGCTGTCCCCCCCCCCCCATGCGGCGGCCCGGGACAACTGTACCCGGCTGGTCCCCCCCCATGTGGCGGCCCGGGACAACTGTACCCGGCTGTCCCCCCCCCCATGTGGTGGCCCGGGACAACTGTACTTGGCATCTAATGAATCACTTGCCCAATCCGAGTCTACATAACAATCAATAATTTTCTTGACAGGATTAACATTATAATTCAAACATAAATTTTTTGTATGATACAAATAGATCAAAATAAGAAGAGCATATTTATAATTTGTTTCATTCAACAACTTTGGAATCTGCTTAAATAATTGACTGATTACGAAATGTCAGGCCTAGTTCCTAATGCAATTTATAATAAGGTCGGAGACCCGGTGGCCGTGAGGGTTAAGGCGTGAGCACTTAACACTCCGTGCCAAAGGTCGTGGGTTCGATTCCCACTATGGGGTGGTGGCTTTTCTTTCGAAAAAAGAAAAGGCATCACACCTATCCTGGCTAGAAAAGGTTGGTAACCTATAGATAACCCGTCCTAAAATTCTTAGTTAATAATAAATGTACGTTAAAATATAAATAAATAAATAATAAGGCACCTTAAGATTACGATATTTAATATTCTCATTGATCTTTCCAGCATTTAATTTTAAATTTTGTTCCATAGATGTGAATTTTACATTTGATTCCGTTACGTTAAATTTCTTTGCTACAGTTTCAATATAAATATTTAGTTTGACTTAAAGTCATTAGTCTTTCCTCTTTTCGATAATTAATTTCTATGCCTAAATAAGACTTTAGATTACCTAAATCAGTCATTTTAAAACGGTTTTTTAATTTTTCTTTAACTTTATTAATATTTTCAATACTTTTACCACATATCAAAAATTATACAATATATATCTAATTCGTGGTTAAAATACAAAAAATTATCAAATTTACTTCTCGAAAAATTTAGACTCAAAATAAAATCGTTAAGACAATCATACAAATTTCTAGGAGATTCTTTAAGACCATAGAGGGACTTTATCAACTTATATACTTTATTACATTCTTTAATACAACCTTCTGGTTGTTCTACATAAATTTCAGATTTAACACTACTATTTAGAAAAGCTGTTTCCACATCCATTTTTTGAATGAAATAGCTTCGACTGCAACTGATAGTTAATAATGATCGTAATGTGTGAATTTTTGCAACGGGAGCATAAATTTCTTCTAATTGGTCTTGCTGTTCATAGGCTCTCACCATGGGCGTATATGGAAAATAATTTCGGAGGGGGCTGGGAAAATTTTTAGCGGGGGGGGGGGCTGAGGCCATTTCCGGGGTATGGAATACTACCAATTTAGATCTTGGAAGAGTTTTAGCCAACTTAAACGCTATAACACCCAAAATGGAATATGTTTTTTGAACTAAATGATCTTATTTAATTTATTTTTAAGGGTTTTATGAAATTTTTACCGATCAAATCAAAATTTCGGGGGGGGGGGCTGCAGCCCCCCCCCCCTTATATACGCCCATGACTCTCACCACTAATCGGGCCTTATAACATCCTCCATCTTTCACTCTACACAACCACTTGACACTCAACACTTTCTTTCTTTCAGGACGTTCAACTAATTCCCAAGTCACTGTATCATTTAGGCTGTCAAATTCCTTTTTTATAGCTTTCCTCCAATTTTCACAATCTTCGTGAGAAACAGCTTCTTCATACGATTTTGGCACTTCAGCCTGCACAAAATTAGCATACAACACATAATCATCAAATTTACTCGGATCCTTTTTTCTCGAATCGACTTTCTCAACTGTTCCTTGTCGTCTTCTTCTCTCGTCATTTCACTACATTCACCTCTGTTTTCATCTCCATCAGTTTTCTTCTCACTCTCATCAGCAACCATCACATTCTCAGTTCCTGGTTCAAAACTCGATAACCTAACTCATAATATCCTACTAACTTTTCTTTAATTGCCTTTTCATCTTGGGTCTTTCTTTTCTCTTCTGGTACTCGTACAAAAATATCACTTCCATAAATTTTCAAGTTTTTTATAGACGGTTTCTTTTTTAAAAGAAAATGTCATATGGCGTCTTTACCCCCCCCCCCCCATACACGAGCATTCTTTCCCTACGTTCTTTCCTTTCAGTGTAATCCTTACGGAAAGGCCGAGAGGATTATTTTCCTCTCGTGGCCACAAACGGCAAGACTTTCCTGCAATCTTTCCTCTCAAGTTATCCCGCCGTTCCATCCGTAAGGAACGGCGAGAGGAATATAATGCTCTCGTGCCCATTAACGAGAAATAGCAATCCGTGAGGATTGTTGACTAAAATCGATCCGGCAGGAAAGAGTGTTCGTGTATGGGGGCTTTCCTCTCGCCTTCAGAAGGATTGCGGTCCTTTGAAGGGAATGCGTGTCCTCTCATCCAATCCCGCAGGATTAAAGATGGACCGAAGGAAAGTGGTAGCAATTGCTGCCATGTCAGTTGGTGTATATATATTTATATTACATATATAAATATGTATATATAAACAAATGAAATCTAATATATATATATATATATATATATATATATATATATATATATATATATATATACATATGTATATATAAACAAATGAAATCTTATATATATATATATACATATATATATATATATATATATATATATATATATATATATACATATATATATATATATATATATATATATATATATATATATTAGATATATATTAGATATAATAGATTTCATTTGTTTATATATACATATGTATGTATATGTGTATATATATATATATATATGTGTATATATAAACAAATGAAATCAATAACTGATGACTGATGGAATGTAATATAACTCTCTCTCTCTCTCTCTCTCTCTCTCTCTCTCTCTCTCTATATATATATATATATATATATATATATATATATATATATATATTAGATATATATTAGATATAATAGATTTCATTTGTTTACATATACATATGTATGTATATGTGTATATAAATATATATGTGTATATATAAACAAATGAAATCAATAACTGATGACTGATGGAATGTAATATAACTCTATATATATATATATATATATATATATATATATATATATATATATATAGTTATATTACATTCCATCAGTCATCAGTTATTGATTTCAAATTGTTAAAATTAATTTTGTGTTTTAAAATCAATTCATATATTTAAAAAATTGTAATCTACAACAACAAATGTTTGTAGTGAACTTTTATGAAAAAGGTTATTTGGATAAAATTTTTAAAATACCTAACTTTATCCAAACATTTTCCTAATGAAAAAGTTCATGTTCAATAAAAACTACAAGTAAAATAAAAATAAATATAAGTTTAACTTAAACTTTTTAAAAATAAAAGGTAACTTGAATTTTCGAACCCTGGTATAAATAATCTTAAGAAGATGTTTTATAATTTATTAACACAACTAAAAAAATTACGAATTGAATAGGGTATTTACTTTTGGGATATTCCAAGCCAAATCATCCGGCCAAAATGCATTTCGACGCCCAAGGTTGTCACATTTTGATGAAACTTGGTGAGTATATTGTAGTAATGGACATGAGTAAAAGTACCAACTTTTATGTTGTTATGTTTATTAGTTTTTGAAATGCAGCACTTTAAAAATTCTTAAAAATGTGCAAATAGGTTCTTGATCTAGTCAAAAAATTCAAGGAGAATTAGATCATGAATAGAAAATCTCGGCCAAACAGAAGGAAAGTAACAATAACAAGGATAGTCAAACTTCGTTTTCAAAGATTGTTAGTTGTAACACAAAAACGGTCACTCATGATTCTAATAAATTAACTGTGAAGGGTGATTACACAAATATTCCTGTTGAGGCTTTAAAGCTTCAATTTAAAAAAACATATTAACCCACAGGAATTATAGATTGGCCTAAAAACATAAAATCATTGAAAAAAGGATTTCTTATTATTGAATCAAACAAAAACGATATAGAGGTTATATCAACAGAGTTTTTAAATATATGCAAATACCTGTTGATCAATAAAATTAAAATAAAAATAGAGTTCTCTGTAAAAGGTTTAATGAGTTCTATTAATTACATATTTTCCAATGTAGTTATAATTTTAACTATTGGAATTATTATCCAAAGATTCATATAATTACTCAACAATAGATTCTAATTTGAAGCACAGCTATTTTCGATATCTACCTGTTCTAAAACGTCAAATCATTTATTAGGCACTTCGGATGACGTCATTGGGTCGACGTCAGAAGCGTGTTTCCTATCTGTGGAGTGAAGCAGGAAACGAGTTAAAAACAGCAACCAATTAAAAGGTGAGGTAAATAGAGGAAAAACGCCGTTCGTGGTGGTAGACAATCTTACAAGGCATTTCGCTCAGAAATCTCCGAAATATTCTTACTAATTTTACGTATCCTGTTTTATAACCAAATAGATTTATATTCTATAATCAATAAGAAAAAACTACTAGCAATAAAAAACTATGGGTAACAGATGAAAATAGGGAATACCAAGAACAATTCTAAAGAACGAAATCAACACCAATACTGTAATCTAGATATTCATAAGGCATCTTCGAATTCTAACAAACAAAATATTGCTTCTAATTATACGTATCCTGTTTACTGACAAATACATTTGACTGCTATAAGCAAGTACAAAAATAACGAGCAGTGAAAAAAAAAAAAAAAAACGCGGGAAACACACAAATAGATCCTTTTAAATAAACGAAACTAACTAAGTTTTAAGCACTTATTTCTCCTAATGTGACGACCCCATCAAACATTTCTGCAAAACATTTTTTTTAGAGAATTTAGCAAGCTTTCGAACTGTTACATTTCACTTGCCACGATTTCCTAACCCTTTTCGAGACATTAAGGAAAAAATACGAAGGGGGCCTAATAGATATTCATACGGGATCTGAGAAGCCCAAGATTCCGCAAAAATAAAATATTCTAATTATACGTATCCTGTTTTATTGGCAAATACATTTGACTACTTACTATAAGCAATTGCAAACAATAGGGAATATGCCAAAGAACTCGGAGTAGGAGCCTCGACAGTTTCAAGACATTTGAAGGAAATCGGCAAACCCAAAACTGATATTTCATTCGGTACAGCCTGATATATTTCTAACAATGAATTGTTTTTCTTATTTTAATTAATCTATTTTATTGTCAAATACACTATCCAACTATAAGCAATGAAAAAATAGGAATAAAAACAGACAAAAAGAACCGTTCGAATAAACGAAATCAATTACTTCAAAGTTTAAGCACTTATTTCTCAGATTGACATCGCTTATTCAAAACTTTCTTAAGAACCTTTTTTGTAGACCATTTAGTAAGCTTTCGAATGGTAACCTTTCGCTTCCCAAGATTTTCAACCGTTTTCGAGATATTAATGAAAGTATACGAAGTTCCCAAAATTTTCATTATTTCTAGCAACAGAAAATTGGTCTCATTTTTCCTATCCTGTTTTACAAACAAATACATTTTCCTAACATAAGAAATTACAAAAATAAAAAGCAATAAAAAAACAAGGGAAAGAGACAAAAATTACAAAAAGAACGACAAAAACCCGTTCATAAGAACAAAACAGGCGTATTTGAAGTTTTAAGCACTTATTTCTCCGATTGACATAACCTAATCAAAAATAGTTTTAGAATCATTTTTTTAGAAAAAATTTCCTATTCGTCTCTAGGGGTTCTGAAACGCGAAATTTTCTTGTCGGCACTTCCGGATTGTTTCATTGTATCAACCTTATAAGCGGGGTTCCTCCCTATGGGGGAGGGAGGAACCGCGCTAAAACGTCTACCAGCTGTATGTTTGTTCTTTATACAAATGCATACTGTTAGACCGATTTTGACCAAACTTGGCACACAGGTAGATTGAAATAGATTTCTTTCTTAAACTAGAAGGTTCCATTTTGAAGCTTATTAAGCAACTTTTGAGGCGGAGGCAAACCTCTAAGTCTAAAAATAGCCGGTTAAGAAAATATTGAATAATTTAATAAAAAACTAATATTAAACATTCTCACCTTTATGGCTTTTAATATAGCTCTTAATTTACATGATAATATTTCAATAACGAGTGTATCTTA
The DNA here is from genome assembly GCA_946811695.1 of Gonocerus acuteangulatus. Lineage (NCBI taxonomy): Eukaryota > Metazoa > Arthropoda > Insecta > Hemiptera > Coreidae > Gonocerus > Gonocerus acuteangulatus. The sequence goes on along the minus strand of OX328123.1, from coordinate 12,759,634 downwards.
TTGGAAATTTAGTCATTGATCACAAATTCCGAAAACTCAGTTTTCCTTTAAAAAAAGCCAGTAGTTTTTAAAAAAAGACAAAAGCTTGCGTAGCTCCTCTACATTTTCAGATAGAACGCTCATTTTTGCGCCTCTGAACTACAAATGATATGCAGAATAAACCCCTAAAGTTATGACATCTCAATGCGGGACACCCTGTATAATAAAGATTGTGAGAAATATTTGATGAATTCTTTCAAGAATGCAACCTCAATAGGTTAATTCCATCGGTTAATGCTGTAACGAACGCATACTCCGGATGGAGGCTGACTAGAAGGCTCCGTGATGGCCTCGTAATGCGAGAACCGATGTTATACGAGTCCAGCCGAAGGTGGCTATCTCTAGGAGGATAGGCGCAGCATATAGCCAGGGCCACACATTGATATGCCAGGCAGTCGTCTGACAGAATAGTTAGTTGGTAGAACTCTGGAGTTGGATGCGGGGAACATATTCGCTAAGATCTGAGGGTTTACCTACAAAAGGTAATGATTTTAAATATTCATTTGTTGATTGGTATATATAAATAACGAAATGTAAGTAGTTAGCCGTCTCAGTGAAAATAAGTCATGTAATATTCGGCTAAGACAAACTGTCAAAAGTTTTGGAAAATCCATTTTTGGACGTTTCGGCATCCTCTTTGGCAACCATCTTCAGCAAAGGAAATAAATATACAAAATTAACGAATATAATAACAAAAACATTAAACAGTAAATTAGAGCATTAAAATCTACTATATATTTGTCAAATACCACTCACTCACTCACTCACTGACCTATCATCCCCCAGCCCAAACCACTTGACAGAAAAATTCGAAATTTTGCATGGACGCTCCCTATAGAACGTAGACGCTCGCTAAGAAAGGATTTTTTGATATTCAAATTTTTAAGTATTTTTAGAGGGGTTTAAAGTATTAGTTGGTTAGAGCAGGCAAGCCTAGGCAGCATGCGTTGCTAGGACGATAATAGAACAGCTGTTACCTTACATTATCTAATTCATAGTATTATTTTTAATTGAGGTTAATTTAAACTAACTATGATGGCAGAACTTGAATTACACGAAATAAACTTTCCCTCATAGAGTTTACGCTATGAGGGACAAAATCACCATTTTAATTGCGGTTCATTTCAATTTGTCCCCCATAGAGTTTTTGCTATACTTGGTGATGGTCCATCCGTGGTAATAATATCCCAAACCCTTGCACAGCCTCCTCACCCATCAGCATTCCTAATCGGAACACCTATTGATAATACTCGCAAATATAATAAGTGTTTCCAAATGACATGTGAGAAATATAAATTTTAACATACATTTATTATTGACAACGTCATTTAACCTGTATTGGTTACACTGTTGTAACTGGTAACCGTGGGCGTATGTATATCAGAAATGATTTCGGGGGGCCAGGAAAATTTCGGGGGGGGGAGGCTGGGACCATTTACGGGGTATGGAATACTTACAGTTTAGAACTTCGAATAGTTTTAGGCAAATAAAACGCTATTACAACTTAAATTAAATATTTTTTTTATGAACTAAGTGATCTTATTTAATTTATTTTTAAGGACACATTTTTACCATCAAATCAAAATGTCGGCGGGGGCTGCAGACCGCTCAGCCCCCTCCCCCTTATATACACCCATGCTGGTAACCTATAGATAATGGGTTATCTATAGGTTATCTGTTTCTTGGGTTCTGGAGCGCCCCAGTGTCAAGAAACATTATACTTTGATTACTTAAAAATTGATGTATAAAATACAGTATGACGGAAACCGTGCTATAATAAACTGCAAAACATTATGTAGTAACGTTAATTTTGATGATACATTATTTAACGCAATTAAATAACTACTTTTCTGCCGTGACGAAGCATGGGTATTATATATATAATACCCATGGGGGGGCATATATATATATATATATATATATATATATATATATATATATATAGCATATGGCATCTTGGTCAAGTTGTAACGAAAGGACACATTTCAAATTTCAAGTATACATTTTCATTTGATTTAAGCAGAGATCAATGCAAAGGCTGCACCTACTCTGGACCCGTATTTCTCCCGATCCAATCCGATTTCTTTTAACCGACGGCGGCTGACGTGAGTGCCTATATTGGTCCCAACCCGATTCGATCCGATTTAGTCACAGCTCGTCAGTAATGACCTCGTAGTGAAGTGAAAATGAGTGATTAATTTAAGAAATGCCGCCTCATAAGCATAGACACCTTTGATTAGGTTGAATGTTGGAGGTATGAAGGAGGATTTGAGAGGCCAATCAATCTTCTGGAAGTATATCAGTCCCGAAAAAATAAATCTTAGTGTAATAGTTAATTTTTAAGTATTACACTAAGATAAGAGAAGCATTAGTATTTACATTTTAAAATTATTTATAAGAGCGGTAGCTAGAAGGTTATAAGTGTTGGAAGGTTATAAACATCTTTCCACGTAATTTAATAAACAAGGGAAACAAAAATGTGAATTGACAAAGTTGTTATAAATTTTATTAGCTTTCATTAAAAAAAAAATAGATTAAAATCGGTAGAGGCTGTAGACCTTTTTGAAACACAATATGTGGTTTGGCGCCATTTTGCTTCGTTGGTCCGAAATCGGTCTAGAAACAAACAAGTTTGAACGGCCGAGAATCGGTGGCCATAGGATCGGATAGAATCGGGACCAATGTGGGCACCTCCATTGAGATGCATGTGTTTGTTTTTCTTCCGACAGTCGGTGGCTATCGGATCGAGTCCAATGTAGGTGCCCCCTTAGAGGAAATGTAGCTTGCATCAAATATAGATTTCCACATCATACTCCTTCACTTTAAAGGACGCTGAGAAAAAAGGAACGTCGGTTACAGAGAAAAAGATCTAACATATTTAATTATTGTTATTAAACCCATAATTCTATACAATATTTATTTTATTTTTTAATATTTATTGTATTTATTTTATTTACACAAATACAAATAATTCGAAGCCGATTATTTCTAGGAACTCCATAAAATCGCATTATTCCTGAGCGCCATCCTTGAAGTAGGAAAGTGGACATTTTAGATACTCTTGAAGATTTTTATTCTGATTTCAAACAAATCAATCATCAATTTGGGCGAATATGAAATGTAGAACCAAGAGAGTTCTATAATTAAATGTTATGTGTTGTTTTAATAAATATCATATCTTGATCCATTAAACCGATTATAACAAAACTCTCTAAGATAGTCGAGTACGGTATAACTAATGGGAAAACAAGATAAGAACAATTTTAGCGCGATTTATCTCCGTTAAGTTTGAACTGCTACATTTATGAGCAATTAAAGCAACCAATATTAATTAATTTTTTTTAAAAAGTTGTAGCAGAATAACATAGAAGTTAAATGATGAAAAAATGTCTCAGGAGTGTTTTACCCTTGACCTGGTCAAAGAAACAACAACTAGTCGTGGTCAGAGGTACAACACCCTGGTAGTGCAAATTAAAAAGCATGCTACGAATCTTAGGTTTAAAATTAATCATCTTCGGAAGCTCCCCCATATTTCTTATTGTAATAGGTACTATGTCAAATGATTTCCATCAACAAAGACATATCACAAAAAATATTATTAGGCAAAACGTTATCAATAAGTTACTTACATTTTTATGATAGATATGGGTAAGTATTTTTTGCAAGAATCCTCTTTGACTTAAATAATCCAAAGTAGGTTATATAAGCCTTCTAGTGAAGGAACGAAACACTAATTACACCAAACTTTATAAAACGTTGCTACATGCCGGTCAAAGCTACAATATGGTCAGAGGTACAACACCTTCCCCTATATATATATATATATATATATATATATATATATATATATATACATATATATATAATATATATATATATATATCTATGTATATATACAAGGGGCAACATCAATATTAGTAAGCACTCCTGTACGTTGAGAGACGTGTGTAGCTCGTGGACAATAAAGTGGAATTATATCCAGCTTTTCAAATACCTACCTCATTATTCTTCCGATCCCCCACTTCGTGTACTGTGCTTTTTCTGTCTGTATTTAAGAGCAGAGGTCTTGGACGTTCTGTTATTAAATCCTCTAATAAGTGCGTATTGACAGATTCCCTTGGTGGTAGATAGGGATGTGGGATGGAAAATATTCCGTTTTGGAAAATTTTCCAGAAATTTTTCAGCTATGTTTTTCCGGAAAAGTTTCCATTTACAAAAGGCAATTTTTTGGAAAATTTGTTTTAGGACATATATGAGCTAACCATATTCTGTTATATTAGCTAATTTCTGAACCATTTAAACAAAAAAAACAGGTTATAATTCAACTTTTTAATCCACATGAATAAAATTTATTTAAATTTTAACGTCCATTATTATTAACTACGAATTTTGGGACGGGTTATCTATAGGTTACCACCCTTTTCTAGCCAGGATAGGGCTGGTGCCTTCTCTTTTTTCGAAAGAAAAGCCACCACCCCTAGTGGGAATCGAACCCACGACCTTTGGCACAGAGTGATAAATGCTCACGCCTTAACTGAATAAAATTAAATGTGATTATGTTTTACCTAACAATTGCCATATTGCTTATGAAATAACTCATTAAAAGGCAATACACCCTATTTCATAATAAAAGAGCTCTCAAAGAAAATAAATCACTCATTTCACTTAATATTTGATAAACAAGGTTTTAGCGGAAACCAGAAAAAATCTCCACCACTCTGTACAATTTTAAGAAAATTCGCCTCATGTAAACAACACTAGATTGGAATTTAAAAATGAAAATAAATAAATAAAAAAAAAATCCTACTGCTCTTTGTCAGGAATAATGGTTAACCAGAAAAAAAAACAAATGTGTGGACAACAAAATTATTAGTAAATGCAAATAAATTGGAAGATTAACGCAAAGCAAAGCTCCTATCAGGTTTACAAAATCTTCATTTGATGACAATGTCATCCATTCAAATTCTGCTTCTTCTTCTGAGCAGAGAGAGAAAAAAGTTATTTTTGAGATAAGAAGAAGTTTAGTTGCCCATCTATATAAGGTTACTTTCCACACAAAGTACTTATCAACCATTAGGTATATGAACTAAAGTTAAAAAGTCCGATTCGCAGGAACTGCGTCATCTTAGCGCGGTTCCGTTCTTATCTCTAGTGTTTATGAAGGCATAGAATAGAAACAGTTATTACTTTGTTTAGATCAATAGCGAAACAGCTATCCAAATGAAATCTCAAACAAACCAGTCTTGAAAGGTCTTGATTTACAATCTTACCTGTATGGGTCAGCTATACCATAAGTCGGGCAGAAAGGCCTCCGCTCAGAGGCATTTGGAAAGCCTTGGGATCTCTCTCTTTGAACGCTACATTTCTAACAATAAATTGATCTTCTTATTTTACTTAATCTGTTTTATTGTCAAATACATTATCTGACTATAAGCAATTTAAAAATAACAAGGAATAAAACAGACAAAAAGAACAGTTCGAATAAGCGAAATCAATTACTTTAAAGTTTTAAGCACTTATTTCTCCGATTGACATCGCCTAATCAAAACTTTCATCAGAACCATTTTTGTAGAGCATTTAGTGAGCTTTCTAATGGTCATCTTCCGTTTCCCAAGATTCTCAACCTTTTTCGAGATATTAAGGAAAGTATACAAAGTTACCAAAACTTTTTATGTCTGTTAATAAAATATTTTATTCTAACCCTTCCTAAACTCCAAACGTAACACAAATTTCAACATATTAGTTTTAATGAATGTAGAACATGCAGAAAATGTTTCAACTGAATCCCATAATTCTAAGTACCAAAATCAAAGAGAAAAAAAAGTCCGACTCGCAGGAACTGCGTCATCTTAGCGCGGTTCCAGTTCTTTTTTTCTTTTTTTTTTTTTTTTTTTTTTTTTTTTTTTTTTTTTTTTTTTTACGGCTCATCTACATCTAGGTCATTAGCGCCGACATCTAGGGTTTAGCGAGGAATTTTACCAGCGAGCCGTGGGATGATAAAATTCCTGCCGGAGGTTGGGAATCGAACCCACCATCTCCCGCTTATGAATCCAAGGCGCTAGCCATTAGACCACGGGAGACCCCGGTTCTTGTTCATATCCCTATTCTCATTTGAAAAGCATAGAATAGAAACAGATAATATTTTCCTCGGCCTTTGTTCAAAGAGTTTTATGGCTATACCTGGGGTTAGGGTCGGGTCCGCAAGACCCTAGAAACCTCTTCTAGCGATACTTTATTTCATACGTTTCAATGAATTGGAAAATATCAAAAATTTTCACATATTCCTGTGTTCTTTTACTATAGTAATAATTCTACAGATAAAATCAATTAAAAAATAAAATAAAAAAACCAACAGCATAAAGGCAATTGAAAATATTCAAAAGACGTCATCGAATATTTTTCTCTTGCCAAGCTATGTTTCTAACAATGAATTGTTTTTCTTATTTTGCCTAATCTGTTTTATTGTAAAATACATTATCAAAATATAAGCAATTAAAAAATAACAAGGAATAAAAACAATTTATTTCGCCCCAAACGCCATCTTCCAGTAGGCGGATTTTGCTGGTTAACGAACTTGACCTTTCAAATTGGACGAAGGATTTTTGTACCAAATTTCATCAAAATCGGACCATTCGTCTTCTATTTAGAGAGCGAACAGACAAATATATATATATATATATATATATATATATATATATATATATATATACATATATAAATATATATAAATATATACATATATATATAAATATATATAAATATATACATATATATATAAATATATATATATATACAAATTTGAACCACCGTTATTTTCGGTCTCTAGGGGTTCTGAAACGCGAAATTTTCTAGTCGGCACTTCCGGATTGTTTCATTGTATCAACCCTATAAGCGGGGTTCCTCCCTATGGGGGAGGGAGGAACCGCGCTAAAAAATATGCAAATCGATCAAAAAACAAACTAATTAAAGAAAAACTAAAACTAAAAATATAGTGATGAAAACATTTGTAAAAATGTTTAAAACATTAATTAAATAATACAAATAAAATTGAAGGAACACAGATTCTCGAATTCTTCATTTCATTTAATAAAATCGTAGTGTTCCACAGTTAGATGCTTGTAAAATTGCGAACAAAATCATATATTATATTTAATTTTTTCCCATGAATTCTTGAATGTATAAACTTCGAGCTTTTGTTCTGATTTTCAACACATTTTAGCGCGATTTCTCCCTTGCTCCGTAGGGAGGAAACCCGTTTATGAGGTTGACCACAAGACGCAATCCAGAAATGCTGACTAAAATGTCACATTTCAAAACCCATTGATATATATATATATATATATATATATATATATATATATATATATATATATATATATTTTTTTTTTTTTTTTTTTTTTTTTTTTAATAAACGAATAATAACATCAAATATATATATATATATATATATATATATTTTTTTTTTTTAATAAACGAAAAATAACATCAATATATATATATATATATATATATATATATATATATATATATATATATATATATATATATATATATACATATCGTCGATACAAAAGCAAACTAACGAATATGAAAATCAACACTTTTCAGAGTGGAAAAGTATTTTTTTGGGACAGTCAAATATTCGGCAGATTTGACCTTTTGATAGTGGAATACTTTCCCTTTAATAGAGTGAAGTCAGATTGAAGAATTTGCCGTAAATAAGTCCAGCAGAAATTATTAAAGATGGACAATGAAAGATGCATTTTTTCATATTCGTTAGTTTGCTTTTGTATCGACGATATATGGACCGAATTTGATGAAATTTGGTACAAATATATTTTTTCTAATTTAAAAGCTTAAGTTCGTTATCGATTAGAATCCGCCACCAACACATGCGTTTTGGATCGAAATTCGCATGGAAAAATTCGTAACACAGACGTTTTAGAGGTTACATGTTTGCAGGTATTCGTTTAATAGGATCTCTAATGTAGGAAAACAAATGAAGGCATTTTTAAGGCGATATCTGTAACCGTTTTCGAGAAAAATGGAAACATAGTTTTTGTAACTCATTTTTGGTTTGGGTACTTAGAATTGTAAGAATCAGTTGAAATAATTTATACATGTTTGAAATTCATCTAAGGTGTTTAAAAGTTTGTTACGTATGGAGTTAATGACGTATTAGAAAAAAAAATGTTAACATTAACATACATGAAAAGTTTTGGAATCTTCGTATGTTATCCTTAATATCTTGAAAACGGTTGGGAAATTATCGTAAATGGAACATAACCATTCGAAAGGTTCTTCAGAAAAAAAGTTTCTAAAGTAATTTTCGATTGGGCGATTTCAATCGGAGAAATAAATGCTTCAAAATTGTTAGTTCTGTTCATTACAACGGATTCAACGGGGTATTTGCTGGCTCTTAAATACAATGAATAAATGAGATTCAACGGGGTATTTGCTGGCTCTTAAATACAATGAATAAATGAGATTCAACGGGGTATTTGCGGGCTCTTAAATACAATGAATAAATGAGATTCAACGGGGTATTTGCGGGCTCTTAAATACAATGAATAAATGAGATTCAACGGGGTATTTGCGGGCTCTTAAATACAATGAATAAATAAGATTCAACGGGGTTTTGTCACCATTTACCTATCGTTTTAATTGCATTTAATAGGAAGAACGTAGAGAATATGGGGGAGTCATTTCCGCTTAGGATACTGCCAGTTTACAGTTTTGGTGCCTAAGGGTACGTTCATGGTGAGGATTCATTCTGCGATGCTACGATAGCTACTCCGATGAGCGCTGCCCCGATGTATTCTACATCGATGGAGGGTGTTCATGCTGACTCATCATTGCATTGGTTCTTGCTGGGAGTAAAGTAACCTTTAACAGTGAATTAGCTTTTGTTTTGAAAAAGCTCTGCTTATGTTAGTGAGAAAAAATGAGCCTTTACAATTAGTTCACGATGTTCCTGACAAAGAAAAAGGGATTGGTTTCTTACTCGGAAAAATTAATGGAATCCTATTAATTTTAGCGAGTTGGATAGACTAGAGTCGCATAAATTAATATAATTCTATTAATTGCGAGTTGGATTGGCTAGAGTTTTCTTATATCTTCTTGAGCGAGTGGAGCGTAGCGTAGCGAGCGGAAACGCATATCATTTATTGCTTAATAAATGTAAAAGATCCAAAAAAAAGAGAGAGAAAAGGAATACAATATGTTTGTTTACAAATATCGTTGTTTGTTATCCATCATAACCTGCAAAACAGTCACCTTTAATGCTTAAAACTTAATAACTATATATACTTATATACTTAATAACTTTAATAACTTTTTTCATAGTTGAGAGAATTGATTTTGATCATATTAACCTTTTTATTAATAAATATTACTTGCCATTATCTAATATGAATTATAACCGTAGATATCGAGTCAAGTAGTAATAGATAACCAGCAAAGAACCTGTAACCTAATCAGTAAGCTTATCAGCGAGTACGAGTAACTGTTATAAATCACTACTGCTACTTCAAAAGTAGCTGGATGTGGTCTTCGCAAAAAGACCCAATTTTCTTTCATCTTGACTACGAAATAACCAAAAAAGAATAATCACACAAGATGAAGTAATGAGAGAGGGTAGGTGACCTGCGCACTAGAGTCCTTTTGAAGGAACCAATCACAGTCAGGCCCACATCGCGGCTTCCCTCCTCATTGCGAGGAGAAAACAAAATATTTGTTCTTCCCCGCGGTCACTGCGCGGGTGCGAGAATAGCATCGGATGTAAGGATCCTCACTATGAACAGTCTCACCTTAATACATGTGTTTGTTTTACATCGGGGCAGCGCTCATCGGAGTAGCTATCGTAGCATCGCAGAATGAATCCTCACCATGAACGTACCCTTACACTTTCTTCTCTTGGAGATTCTTTCATTTACTAATGACTCTAGGGATAAGAACAGAACCGCTCTAAGATGACGCAGTTCCTGCGAGTTGGGCTTTTTATGGTAATTCAGCTTTTTATGAAATGTGTCAGTGTCATTAATACAAAAATTTCTTTTATGTTTTTGTAGAAAAGAGAAGTATGCAGTTACATTAAAATATATTTTGTTTCCATTTCGGATAGGTATATTCATACATCAATTTAGCAAATAAAATATTTTGTCCAATATTATATTTTTTAATTAATTACTGAAATATTATATATATGCAAAGGAGTTTTTAAAGAATTATTATTTTTTAACTTTTCAGCTATATACATGATTAAAAACTTATAAATCACATTTCTTTCCTTTGTTCATTATAATTTTGCTTATAATTTTAGTTGGAAGAGGGAAACTCAAAAGGGTATCCTATCCATAATATAATGTAGTTGATAAAAATACGCCAGTGTTGCTTACTCGTAGTCTCTAGCAATAAAAGTTTATTTTACAGTACCGCGAACATTTAGTGGCTAGGAAAATTTTCCAGAAAATTTTTAGGAAAATTTTCCGGAAAACTCACATCTCTAGTGGTAGATAGGGACTGCAAACAGTTATCGCACAAGGAATGTGTACTGAAGCACCCGATTAAAATAACAACAAAACATATATACCGATTAATACTTTGTAAATTAATTTTCTCAACTTTATGCAATATTATTTTAATAATGAAATATTATTTGCAGAATGATTACATTAACCTTAGCCGTCATTGCAATATCCCTAATTGCTTACCTCGTCAAGAAGGCATGGGATATAAATCAACACTGGGAGAAGAGAGGAATAAAGCACATAAAGCCTGTCCTATTTTTTGGAAACTGCTTACCGATGGTAATGAACAAGAAAAGCCTAAGTGAAATCATTCAAGAACTCTACGAAAAATACCCGACAGAGAAGATTGTAGGGTGAGAATTCTTTTTTTCAACTTATATAATCTTTGAAGTTATTCCCTTATTTATTCAATGTCAATAGTTTCTTATTCCAAGAGCCCTCTTCCTGTAAGTCATGTTCATAATCAATTTACATTTCTTTTAGTTTTTAGCACTTTCCTCCGAAGGAAAGTAGCTATTGAGGTTGCACTCATGACGGAATTTTTGAAAAATTTCTTCGAATCTTTATCGATCCTACTTAGCAGACACCGAAAATGACCCCCGTTAAAATTTATATATATCTATATATCTATATATATATATATATATATATATATATATATATATATATATATATATATATATGTCTGTTAACACGATAGCGGCCAGAGTTTTTGTTTTTTCTTAACGAAACGTGGTATATAGCGTTCAAATAGCAAACGATTGAACGAGTTCGTTAACCATCAAAATCGGTCCACCGGGAGGGGGGGTTTACCCCGGACCCAAAACACTAATTTGACCATACCAGCCGTGGTTTTTGTTATATTTCAACGAAACTCGGTATTCGTTATTTTGATCCAAAGAGAGAAATACGTTGTAAAAATAAACTAAATCGGTTTATTAGAAGGGGGGGGGGGGGTTTACTCCGGACCCACAATACCAATTTGCCACTGCCACCCGTAGTTTTTGTTATATTTCAACGAAACTCGGTATTCGTTATTTTGATCTAAAGAGAGAAATACGTTGTAAAAATAAACTAAATGGGTTCATTAGAAGGGGGGGGGGGTTTACTCAGGACCCACAATACCAATTTGCCACTGCCAGCCGTAATTTTTGTTACATTTCAACGAAACTTGATACTCATGGCGGTAATCAACAGAGAAAAATGGGTTGTAAAAATAAACTAAATCGGGTTATTAGGAGGGGGGGGGGTTACTCCGGACCTAAAGTACTAATATATTCATACCGGTCGTAATTTCTGCTGCATTGTAACGAAACGCGGTATACGTCGTGGGTATCTCATGAGAAAGAAGTGTTGTAAAAATGAAGTAAATCGGTCTATTGGAAAGGTGGGTCTACTTTAAACTCTGTTTCATTACAATTAGCCAGCCAGACGTAGGTTCCCAAAGCCGCCACGAGGAGCGCTATCTTCCACTGTATCCTGTTCCTGCGACAGTACGGAAAATGAAGTTTTTGTCTATTTATTAAGTAGTACAGTATCATGTATAAATATAACTCTGGAAGCAAATTATTTACAAAATTAATAATTGAACAGTCATCATAAGAAATGTAAATGAGCAGAACTATTCACGTTTTTATTTTATTTATATAGGTTATTTACAGCAAATTATTCAGTAATGTAGTCTACACTACAAACATTCTGAGGAAAGTGCTTAGTTATGCAGCTCCTGCGTGACGGACTTTGTTTTTTTTTATGGCGCACTAACATCTGGGCCATTAGCGCCGACAACCATGGTGCAGCGAGGAAGTTTCTGAACGAGCCGTGAGATGAGAAAATTCCTGCCGCCGGTAGGACTCGAACCTACCATCTCCGCATGAGAATCAAAAGTGTTAGCGACTAGACCAAGGGGAGACCCCGTTACATTTATTATTATTTTACTACGGTTCATCGTCATCTAAGCCATTCGTGCCTCAGGCAATTCTAACCTGGGTGCTACAAGGCCAATTTCATCGAAATACTGCAAATTGTGATAAGAAGTTTTCCTTTGGCAGAAATTTAGTTTATGATAATACAATTAATTTCAGAAGGGGAGGCATCTCGAAAAATCATCTGAATTAAAAAAATGGCGGCGGTAATTCACAATAATGTTATACTATGTGATTGATTCTCTAATTTTCTTTCTACCCATCGTGTTTGGTGTCAATTTATATGTTTTTTAGGTCACCAAGTTCATTTATAATAGAGAAATAAGGATAAAATCAACGTAGATGATTTTTTGTTTAGTCACAAAGTCACATTTTTATTTTATTTATTTATTTATTTGGCGCCTGGCTCCTTGAAATGATCACATTTTTAAAATAAAATTAAAGAAGAATACCAAAACTCTATTTTTTTAAAATTCCTATTTGTACTAAATTTTATGACAATTTACTCTTACATTTATATGTAAATTTTTTATAAAGGTTTGGCGTTTATGATCTCAGAGGTTGGCACGCCTTAGAAATCAAAATAACTTCCATCTTTATAATATTTTGTATCACACTCGTTTTTAGGTTGCATAAGAAAGTGCAGGACAGTCCTTGTTTTCGACAGCAACACTTATTTGTACAGATTTTCCACATATATTTTATTAATTATTTCCAAGTATCTGCATTTTCCAGTTACTCTGTCTATTTTATTTTCTATGATTCATCCACCAACCACCAACACCATCCAACACGAGAAGGTGTCCTTATTTCGTCACCTTGTCGCAAAATATATCCAGCTTGGAAAGTACTCTGTAGAAGATGTTGTGGTCCATCCTTTATTGGTGGTAGATTTTGAAGAGGTCGATTTTTGCATAAACAGTTCTTGCATCATTGACACGTTAGCTGTTCATTGTTGAACAGTACGACAATATTATCATTTTGTCTAAAATACAGTGAAACCTCCCTTAACGGACACCTCCCTACAGCGTACACCTCTATTAACGGGCATTTTCTCGCAGTCCCGAATTTTTCTATAGGTAAAATAAACCTCTATATTGTGGACACATCTGTACAAAGGACACGGACAGAAAAACCTGATTTTTTACCTCCTTACTACGGACAATTACAGCTAATGTTATTTATAGACGCGTTCCCATCGGTGTAGGTTTCCAGAAAAATGCGTTAACAATAACAAACTCTTTGTAAGAATAAGATATATATACAGAATAGTGACTAGTAATATCTTCCTAGGAATTTCACAACAGGAGCCCCTTCCTTTTCAGCAGAAGCATATGATTTTCCCGTTGGTAGATCACTATTGTTTTGCCTACGCGGTATCAGGGTTCCGGGAATATTCCAAAACTCTGTTCGGTTCACATTCCTTCCGCAGAACTTCACTTTTCAGTTGGTTTTTAGCTCTTGTTGAGTAAGTATCGTGCTTTCTCTTCAATATGTCTAATCGGAAATCTATGACACTTAAAGAAAAAATTGACGTGATAACATTTTACAATCGCGAAAAATGTGGTGTGCGTAAAGTTGCCGAATTTTTTAAGATAGGGAAAACACAAGCAGCAGAAATATTGAAAAAGAAAGATGAAATTTTGAAGGAATGGACGGAAAATTGTGACAAAAATGTTGTCCGAGAACTAAGAACTTCTTTATGCTCTAAACTTTTTAGAATAAAAACTTTTTTTAAGTTTATAATTATTGAACTTCTTTCTATATACTTAAAAAAAACTTTTTATGGGTAATTATTAAATGGTTAATTAAAACATGAATTAAATGTACAAATTCGGTACGTATCCATCTCGACCAACCCCTCTGTATAGCGGACACCTCTCTACAGTGGACAACTCTGGTTCTCCCAGAAGTGTCCGCTATAGAGAGGTTTCACTGTATTTAACTATCAGGAATGGATGTTTGCAGGTTCCATATGCAGTAGTGGCTTATTTAAAGAGAGTCCATGTCTTCCAACATGACTCACCTGTGAAGCCCGAAATGCTGTCAGAGACGTTGAAAGCATAGATTCCAAGTAAAGAATTTGCCTTTCCTCTTCCGATGGATACCGCTGTAGCATGAACGGGAATAAATCTATATTTCTTCCTTGTTCCAAATGCAACCCAAAGTGTTTCCAGGCTTTTTTCGTCTGCTGAAAAAAGTATGGAGTTGCTAAAACTAATACATCTATATCTACAGAGCGAATATGAATATTTTTAAAACCGTTTTCTACCATGTCTTTCATTTGAAGTGTTATACTTGAATTCCTCATGACCAGAACAAGTCACTCCAATGAAGTAATTATAATTTGTATGTTTTTTCATGTAATTCTTCGCAAATGAGCCAAGTAAAGATAGTAGCTATTCTTTCTTACTTAAATGTCTTATAAATTCTTGCCAACTAGTAGTAGGTATTTTGACATGAGGTAGAACTTGTCTCCTGGTTCCTGTACCTCTCTTCTGTCTAGTTTCACCTTTAATGGTTGGAGTAATGGATCTGACCTGAATCAAATAAATTCTACGACAGCCAAAACTTTCAATATCGCTAAATATGTGAGGTTGAAATGCACTAATATAATAATGATTAAACATTTTTGAAGACTAATGAGGCTTAGGAATGTTGCTGCACCATCATAAATTACAGCCTCACCGGATTATAGAAAGATCCTCTCAATCTTTTCATTAAGGTCCTCTAAAATATGGTCTGAATAACTTTTATGGCAGGATCGAAATTCTCCTTTCCTAGAAAACGCTGGCGGAAAAGGCTAATTTTCGTAACATGAAGTGTGAATTGTAGGCAAACTAAATTGCCCCTCTGTTCCGATAAGCTGTGATAATCTATTTGTGTACGTTATTATCAAGAAAGCCATCTTAAAAACTGGTTGAAGTATAGTTGAGTTCTTTAAAAGTTTCTCCGTGAAATTAAATACTTCCGCGAAAACTGCATCCTCACAAATTCTAACAGTACAGGTTTTATCCTATGGTCGTTTCTCTTATGACACATTACTTCTTGACTTGTATAGTTCTGTTAGGGTGGGTTTACACTTGATATTTATACCAGAGAGAAATTGCGACTATTGAAACCCCATGTAAAATGTATGTCTGCAATAAATTGCTCATGGTAGAATTTATTGCCGACATACATTTTACATGGGTTGTCATTAGTCGCAATTTCTCTCTGATATAAATATCCTGCAATAACTAGCAAGTGTAAACCCACCCTAAGACATCTTGTATGGTCTAAATTTTACAATCAGAGTCCTGTTTTCCTGTAAATACTGTACTTTTTCACCATAGGGCCTAAATTTAGTCACGTAAAATAGCTGATCCGTAAAAGGTACAAAATGGTCGAAGAAAAAGCACGCAACTGTTGAAGTTGTTAAACGATTTGAACGACAATGTAGTTGGAAATCTGCAGTATTTTCTGCACAAACTTTATGTTTCCGATTTGCTCTGTCAAACATTGTAGAATTGTATTTTAATGCAGACATATTGAGCCACTTAGCTCGCATTTTTACATTATTATTTTCTATCCCACTATCTACATCGAATAATTAGCGCGGTTCCTCCCTCCCCCATAGGGAGGAACCCCGCTTATAAGATTGATACAATGAAACAATCCGGAAGTGCCGACTAGAAAATTTCACGTTTCAGAACCCCTAGAGACCGAAAATAACGGTGGTTAAAATTTGTATATATATATATATATATATATATATATATATATATATATTTGTCTGTTCGCGGATTTCTGGCCTCCCTAATGCTCCGATTTTGATGAAATTTGGTACAAAAGTCTGTCGCGCGATTTGAAAGGTCAAGTTTGTTAACCAGCAAAATCCGCCCACTGGAAGATGGCGTTTGGGGCGAAATTCGCGCAAGAAAAATCGTAACGCTTACGTTTTTGAGTTCATAAGCTTGTAAGTACTCGTTTTATAGGCTTCTTTGGCTAGGAAAACGAATGAAACCATTTTCAAGGCGATAGCTTTAACCGTTTTTGAGAAAATTGGAAAAATAGTTTTTGAATACCGTTTTTGGTTTGGGTACTTAGAATCATGGGATTCAGTTGAAACATTTTCTGCATGTTTTACTATCATTAAAACTAATATGTTGAAATTTTGGTTACGTTTGGAGTTAAGGAAGGGTTAGAATAAAATATTTTATTAACAGACATAAAAAGTTTTGGTAACTTTGTATATTTTCCTTAATATCTCGAAAAAGGTTGAGAATCTTGGTAAACGAAAGAATACCATTAGAAAGCTTACTAAATGCTCTACAAAAAAGGTTGTGATGAAAGTTTTGATTAGGCGATGTCAATCGGAGAAATAAGTGCTTAAAAGTGCTTAAACAAACTGTTCTTTTTGTCTGTTTTTATTCCTTGTTATTTTTTAATTGCTTATAGTTGGATAATGTATTTTACAATAAAACAGATTAGGCAAAATAAGAAAAACAATTCATTGTTAGAAATATAGCTTGGCAAGAGAAAAAGATTCGATGACGTCTTTTGAATATTTTCAATTGCCTTTATGCTGTTGGTTTTTTTATTTTATTTTTTAATTGATTTTATCTGTAGAATTATTACTATAGTAAAAGAACACAGGAATATGTGAAAATTTTTGATATTTTCCAATTCATTGAAACGTATGAAATGAAGTATCGGTAGAAGAGGATTCTAGGGTCTTGCGGACCCGACCCCAGGTATAGCCATAAAACCCTTTGAACAAAGGCCGAGGAAAATATTATCTGTTTCTATTCTATGCTTTTCAAATGAGAATAGGGATATGAACAGGAACCGGGGTCTCCCGTGGTCTAATGGCTAGCGCCTTCGATTCATAAGCGGGAGATGTTGGGTTCGATTCCCAACCTCCGGCAGGAATTTTATCATCCCACGGCTCGCTGGTAAAATTCCTCGCTACACCCTGGATGTCGGCGCTAATGACCTAGATGTAGATGCGCCGTAAAAAAAAAAAAAAAAAAAAAAAAAGAACTGGAACCGCGCTAAGATGATGCAGTTCCTGCGAGTCGGACTTTTTTTATATATATATGCATAGATATGGTATTAATAGTATCTTGTTTTTAATAAGTGTTATATATCCTGTGTTACGTAAGGTCACATTTTTATTAATTGCAGGACTGATCAGATTTTCATTATTTTTCTTTTAGCACAGGATGCAAATTTTCCAATCAATACTTTTTGACTATGCTTCACACAAGTCACCCCCTTTTACTAATCGAAGCAGCTTTTTCATGTTAAATGTTGAACCTTCACTAACTCAATCTTGACATTAAAAAAATAAATAGACAAAAGTTCATTGTTTAAAAAAGTAGATACTTAAATTGAGAAATGATGTGTTTCCAAAACTAAGATACTTGGCAGGTTTCTAACATGAAAAATGAACTTATTGGCCTAAAAAACATATAAATTGACACCAGGCATACTTTTGTGCGATGGTTAGTAAAACAGTTTAGTTGCATAACGCTATTTTCAATTTTGGCTGCCATTTTGAATTCAGATGATTTTTCGTGATGCCTCCCCTTCTTATAGTCGGAGAGCTGGCAACGCACTTTTCATATACCTCTTGGGCAGATATGAAGGTATGTATGTGTTTCCTGGACATACCTTGGAAAACCAGGTGGTACTTAAATATTAGCGTCAAAGCAGGTTAAAGAGTCGGGTCCCTGGAGAGCTGGATCAAGGAGTCGAATCACTTTTTGCCAACATGGCGACGGAATTATCAACCATTTGGGTTAACTAGTTTTTATGTAACCTTTATCGAGCGAAAAAGTATAGCACTTATATTAATAGCATAATTGCTATGCGTTTCCGCTCGCTACGCTCGCTCAAGGTTATATCTAATATAGATCAAGGATGGTTTTTCGCTGGATAATGGACTGTTATTCAATTTAGCATCGCTTCGAAACAGTCTCTTTCATCCCTGCTATTCTGTTGCCGTATAAACTCTGCTAAATATGAATCTAAATAATAAACAACAATTGCGTGGGTAAATAAAACACAAATGAATTGCGTTAAAAAGACAAAGGAAACAAGATGGCTACTATAAACACAATAGCCAATGAACCTATGCTGCTCTGATAGTGATTGACCAATAGAAATGCGTTATCCACGATCCAGATCTCTGAACGAGACCCGCCTCTTTAACCTGCTTTGACGCTAATACGTAAGTACCAACCAGGTACTGCGCATAGGGGAAAGGTGCAAAACAATATTTCCGAAAAATAGAGTTTTAATCAGAAGTCAACTATCTTTAATGTAAAATTAAGACAATTTTACAATGATTAATAAATATGGCAGGCACTTTTAAGGGGTATAACACGTAAAGAAAAAGAAAAAAAAAAAAAAAAAAAAAAAAATTAATTGTTTTTATTCTCATATTAAATGAGAGTTTTATTCGCGCTGCCATATAAACCGGAACAGCTGAACAAGATCATATCGGCAAGATCCAATGAGAGCGCAGAGAATAACCACAACTGCGAGGTGCTGTCATTCATTGCGGTTACGCGGAGTGTATTGCAGTCTATCATATTCAACATTTATTTTTATGTTTCCTGATAATTATACCCCAACAAAAGTGTCTGCCCTTTTGTAATTATTTTCAAATATGTTTACTGAAGACGCTGTTTAAATCTCAGCGTGAATAAAGCACTTTATTTAATATTAAAAATAAATACTAGGTACTTAGGTTTTTTTTTTATAATTATCATTTTAACCCCTTTAAAAGTGCCTGCCTTATTTATTATAAGTTTGAAAATTGCCTTAATTTGCCATTTTGTTCATTAATAATAGTTGGCTTCTGAATAAAACTCTACTTTTGGGCAATATTGTTTTTCACCTTTCCCCTATGCGCAGTACCTGGTGTTCCAAGGTATGTCCAGGAAACACATATTTACCTTCTTATCTACCTAAGAGGTACATTATAGCAAAATTTCAGGGTGCATAAAACATTTCATGAAAAGTGCGTTGCCAGCTCTCGGTCTATTAAATTGAAACCTGAAAATTTGCATGAACGTTAGGGAAAACATTATAATGGAATTGGGAAAAGCCCTTATCGATCCCATGAGTGCAAACAATTTTATTCGAGGTCAAAGTTCGCAAAAAAAGGTTTTTAGGAGCGAAACGTTTAGTTTTATGATAACAACAGTTCAGACAAAAATTTTAGATCGTGCAATTATGTAAAAAACTTGTCTTCACGCTTTTTTTCTTTAGATTAACCATTTCTGAGAAAAGGCGATTCCAGAATTATCTTTAGTTTTATTCAACATAATATGCCAGACTCCGCTAGAAGTTTGTCGAGGGAACAATACTCCTCTACCTGCTCCTGGGGCTACCTGCTCCTGGGGCTACCTGCTCCTGGGGCTACCTGCTCCTGGGGCTACCTGCTCCTGGGGATACCTGCTCCTCTTTCTAAGGTCCTGACAATAAGTGAATCGTTTATTTCAGAAACCCGTAAGTGCACTTTTTAAAATTTTGGGAAAACCGAAAAAACTTCCTAATTTTAAAATTAGTAAAAGTTTTGGTTTGGGAAAACGTCAAAGTGCTTCTTATTGTATTACAAAAAAAAAGTCCGACTCGCAGGAACTGCATCATCTTAGCGCGGTTCCGTTCTTATCCCTAAACTCATTTAGAATGATTAAAATAGAAGCTGTTATTACTTTGGGTCCACATTTCTAGAAAGGTCATGATTAACAATCTTACCTTGATGGGTCGGCCAACCTTCCCTAGGAAGGACGCTAGGCAGTTGAAAAGCTATATCTTGGAAATCCATATCTCTAACATTGAATTGTTTTTCTTATTTTTCTTAACCTGTTTTATTTTCAAACACATTATCCAAAAATAAGCAATTAAAAAATAACAAGGAATAAAAAACAGACAAAAAGAACAGTTCGAATAAGCGAAATCAATTACTTTAAAGATTTAAGCTCTTATTTCTCCGATTGACATCGCCTAATCAAAACTTTCATTAGGACCTTTTTTTTAGAGCATTTAATAAGCTTTCTAATGGTATTCTTCCGTTTACCAAGATTTTCAACCTTTTTCGAGATATTAAGGAAAGTAAACAAAGTTGCTAAAACTTTTTATGTCTGTTAATAAAATATTTTATTCTAACCCTTCCTTAACTCCAAACGTAACCAAAATTTCAACATAATAGTTTTGATGAAAGTAGAACATGCAGAAAATGTTTCAACTGAATCCCATGATTCTAAGTACCCAAACCAAAAACGGTATTCAAAAAATATGTTTCCAATTTTCTCGAAAACTGTTAAGGCTATCGCCTTGAAAATGGTTTCATTCGTTTTCCTAGCCCAGGAATCATATAAAACGAGTACTTAGAAGCTTATGAACTCAAAAACGTAAGCGTTACGATTTTTTTGCGCGAATTTCGCCCCAAACGCCATCTTCCAGTAGGCGGATTTTGCTGGTTAACGAACTTGACCTTTCAAATTGGACGAAGGATTTTTGTACCAAATTTCATCAAAATCGGACCATTCGTCTTCTATCTAGAGAGCGAACAGACAAATATATATAAATAAATATATACATATATATATATATATATATAAACAAATTTGAACCACCGTTATATTCGGTCTCTAGGGGTTCTGAAACGCGAAATTTTCTAGTCGGCACTTCCGGATTGTTTCATTGTATCAACCCTATAAGCGGGGTTCCTCCCTATGGGGGAGGGAGGAACCGCGCTAATAATATGCCTTATAAAGCCAATCTAGTTGATAAAGAAGGACCAAGAACAAGTATTCAAGTTTAAGTAGAATCCCCTTCCTACTTATGGCCTTATAGGATACAAAGCCTAATAAAGCCTATCTAGTCGATACTGAAGGACTAAGAACAAGTCTTCACGATCGACTAGATTCCCCTGCCCAATAAAGCCTATATAGAATAATACGGCTAATAAAGCCTATCTAGTCGATACAGAAGGTTCAAGAACAAGTCTTCAAGAATGAGTAAAATTCCCTGCCTAATAAAGCCTATATAGAATAATATGGCTAATAAAGCCTATCTAATGGATACAGAAGGACTAAGAACAAGTCTTCACGATCGACTAGATTCCCCTGCCTAATAAAGCCTATATAGAATAATACGGCTAATAAAGCCTATCTAGTCGATACAGAAGGTTCAAGAACAAGTCTTTAAGATTGAGTAGAATCCCCTGCCTAATAAAGCCTATATAGAATAATACGGCTAATAAAGCCTATCTAATGGATACAGAAGGACCAAGAACAAATATTTAAGATTAAGTAGTATCTCCTGCCTAATTAGGCCTATATAGAATATTATGCCTAATAAAGCCTATCTAGTGGATACAGAAGGATCAAGAACAAGTTCTCAAAATTGAGTAGATACCACTGCCTAATAAAGCCTATATAGAAGAATACAACTTATAGAGCCAATCTAGTGGATACAGAAGGATCAAGAACAAGTTCTCAAAATTGAGTAGATGCCACTCCCTAATAACGCCTATATAGAATAATATGACTAATAAAGCCAATCTAGTGAATACAGAAGGATCAAGAACAAGTTCTCAAAATTGAGTAGATACCACTCCTAATAAAGCCTATATAGAATAATATGCCTAATAAAGCCAATCTAGTGGATACAGAAGGATCAAGAACAAGTTCTTAAAATTGAGTAGATACCACTGCCTAATAAAGCCTATATAGAATATTATGCCTAATAATGCCAATCTAGTGAATACAGAAGGATCAAGAACAAGTTCTCAAAATTGAGTAGATACCACTGCCTAATAAAGCCTATATAGAAGAATGTAACTTATAAAGCCAATCTAGTGGATACAGAAGGATCAAGAACAAGTTCTCAAAATTGAGTAGATACCACTTCCTAATAAAGCCTATATAGAAGAATATAACTTATAAAGCCAATCTAGTGGATACAGAAGGATCAAGAACAAGTTCTCAAAATTGAGTAGATACCACTCCCTAATAACGCCTATATAGAATAATATGACTAATAAAGCCAATCTAGTGGATACAGAAGGATCAAGAACAAGTTCTCAAAATTGAGTAGATACCACTCCTAATAAAGCCTATATAGAATAATATGCCTAATAAAGCCAATCTAGTGGATACAGAAGGATCAAGAACAAGTTCTTAAAATTGAGTAGATACCACTGCCTAATAAAGCCTATATAGAATATTATGCCTAATAAAGCCAATCTAGTGAATACAGAAGGATCAAGAACAAGTTCTCAAAATTGAGTAGATACCACTGCCTAATAACGCCTATATAGAATAATATGACTAATAAAGCCAATCTAGTGGATACAGAAGGATCAAGAACAAGTTCTCAAAATTGAGTAGATACCACTCCTAATAAAGCCTATATAGAATAATATGCCTAATAAAGCCAATCTAGTGGATACAGAAGGATCAAGAACAAGTTCTTAAAATTGAGTAGATACCACTGCCTAATAAAGCCTATATAGAATATTATGCCTAATAAAGCCAATCTAGTGAATACAGAAGGATCAAGAACAAGTTCTCAAAATTGAGTAGATACCACTGCCTAATAAAGCCTATATAGAAGAATGTAACTTATAAAGCCAATCTAGTGGATACAGAAGGATCAAGAACAAGTTCTCAAAATTGAGTAGATACCACTCCCTAATAAAGCCTATATAGAATAATATGCCTAATAAAGCCAATCTAGTGGATACAGAAGGATCAAGAACAAGTTCTCAAAATTGAGTAGATACCACTGCCTAATGAAGCCTATATAGAAGAATATGTCTAATAAAGTCAATAGAGTAAATACAAATTGAACAAGAGCAAGTCTTGAGGAAATCTTTTTTTCTTCTATTTAAATACTTTTATCAATATTTAGTCAATAAACCTGTGTTTTTTAATCGCTAATTTATGAATCGGTTCATAACTAAACAGTCGTTATAATTGGTTAGTATATATCCAGTGTTTAAAAATATTGATTGCTTATTGATGAATCGGTTTACAACCAAATAGTCTTTATGAATATTTAATAAATATCTAATACGGAATCACCTGCAACTCTTGATCGCTAATTTATGGATCGGCTCATAACTAAATAGTCGTACAAAGAAAACTGTTGATTGCTAATTTATGTATATGTTGACAACTAATTAATCTTTATCAATATTTACAATATAATCTATGTTATGTTATGTCTGAATCTAGGTCAGTTTAAGAAATTTTAGTGAACGAAATCTTAAAGTTGCTCTACCTACTCTTGCAAGGCTTTGTATTTGTGTCGGCAGATACCTGGGTTATATTACCCTACAAGGGTTACTTCTCTTGAGGATTAACTCCTAGCAGGTAAATTTCTAGTAAACCCTCTGTTTGTTTGGGACTGAACCGACTGTCTATTCGTTCATAGTATCTCACCGTTGTAAAGTTTATTTTCTACATTTAGGAATTAATATACGTATGTAGACTAAATCATAGCAATTGTCTACCTTCGCAGTCGGTGATCTTAACAATGTAGACTCGCTAATGTTACCTGACCTTAGATAAATCGTAATTACAATTTGCTGCGACAACACGACATTTTATCAGAATTCCCTGTCTAATAAAGCCTATGAAGAATAATATGTCTAATAAAGCCTATCTAGTTGATAAAGAAGGACAAAGAACAAGTCTTCAAGATTAAGTAGTATCTCCTGCCTTATAAAGCCTATATAGAATAATACGGCTAATAAAGCCTATCAGGTCGATACAGTAGTACTAAGAACAAGTCTTTAAGATTGAGTAGAATCCCCTGCCTAATAAAGCCTACATAGAATAATACGGGTAATAAAGCTTATTTAGTGGATACAGAAGGACCAAGATTAAGAATCTATGATTGAGTAGAATCCTCTGCCTAATAAATCCTATATAGGACAATATGACTAATAAAGCCTATCTTGTCGATACAGAAGGACCAAGAAAAAGTAATTAAGATCGACTAGAATCCCCTTCCTAATAACGCCTATATAGAACAATATGCCTAATAAAGCCAATCTAGTGGATACAGAAGGATCAAGAACAAGTTCTCAAAATTGAGTAGATACCACTCCCTAATAAAGTCTATATAGAATAATATGCCTAATAAAGCCAATCTAGTTTATAAAGAAGGACCAAGAACAAGTATTCAAGTTTAAGTAGAATCCCCTTCCCACTTATGGCCTTATAGGATAGAAAGCCTAATAAAGCCTATCTAGTCGATACTGAAGGACCAAGAACAAGTCTTCACGATCGACTAGATTCCCCTGCCTAATAAAGCCTATATAGAATAATACGGCTAATAAAGCCTATCTAATTGATACAGAAGGACCAAGAACAAGTCTTCAAGATCGACTAGATTCCCCTGCCTAATAAAGCGTAAAAAGAATAATACGGCTAATATAGCCTATCTAGTAGATGCAGAAGGATCAATAACGAGTCCAAGTAGAATTATTATAGAATCATAGTAGAATCCCCTGCCTAATAAAGCCTATATAGAAAAATATGCCTAATAAACTCTATCTAATGGATACAGAAGGACAAAGAACAAGTCTTTAAGATCTAGGTGATGCAAAAATACTAAAAACACGTTTTCAAGATTAAGTAGGATCCCCTGCCTAATAAAGCCCCTATAGAATAATATGCCTAATAACGCCTATCAGGTAGATAAGGAGGACCAAGAACAAGTATTCAAGATTAAATGTTTTTATTGTTAGAATACTGCTGTGTTTGGGGACCTTTATACTTAAGGAAATTTGTAAATTGTAGAGGGGACAATTAAATTCAAAGAAATTATTTACGTTTGTTGCATTTAAATTTTGTTGTGAAAAAACGAAACATTACTATTATGCCACAAAATGACTTACAAGAATATTGGAATTTCAAAACCAATCAACTGAAAATAATAATTTTTAATAATGGGGTAGCAAAGCATTTAAAAAGAAGTTGGAATGTAAATGCTATGTAGAAGTACAATTGTAAGTTTAAATTATAATAATAATAATAATGTTAGAAAGGAGTAATATTATTGACTTATTTGATACAAATAAATAAATTAAAAGTGATATAGAACGACTTGGCTAAAATGTTAAGAGGCAGATAAAAAATAATAAAAAAATAACTTACCTTAAATTAAGATGGATGTACTAGAATGTCACTACAGTCTTGTAGAGATATAAAATTTCAGGCACTTTCAACACTTGTTCACACTGAGTAAAACAATATAAACAGATCTAAGGTGTTACACGGGAGCTGGTGAAAGAACGAATGAAAAGGTTTCGTATTGCAATTCTCTCTATGCAGGGTCTACTTCCAGGTAATGTCATATACTTTTACTGCCCTTTACCGTTATTCAGAAAGCTCTTTGTGTTTACATACAAAGGACTCGGTACAGACCACCCGTATTAGCTCAAAAGTGTCTATATAAAGCTTGATAAACTTTCTGAAATAAATGATGGAATTTAAGATTGCTTAAACTAGGTCCTTGATCTAGTCAAAAAATTCAAGGAGAATTAGATCATGAATAGAAAATCTCGGCCAATTAGAGGGAAAATAACAATACCAAGGATGGTCAAACTTCGTTTTCAAAGATTGTTAGTTGTAACACAAAAAAGAATCACTCATGATTCTAATAACTTAACGGTGAAGGGCGATTACACAAATATTCCTGTTGAGACTTTAAAGCCATATGAACCCACAGGAATTATAGATAGGCCTAAAAACTTAAAATCATTGAAAAACGGATTTCTTATTATTGATTCAAACAAAAACGACATAGAGGTTACATCAGCAGAGTTTTCAAATATATGCAAACACCTGTTGATCAATAAAATTAAAATAAAAAATAAAGTTCTCTGTAAAAGGTTTTCTGAATTCTATTAAATACATATTTTCCAATTTCCATTAATACTTACAATTTTAACTATTGGAATTTTTATCCAAAGATTCATATAATAACTCAACAATAGATTCTAATTTAAAAACAGCTATTTTCGATGTCTACCTGTTCTAAAACGTTAAATCATTTATTAGGCACTTCGGATTACGTCATTGGGTCGACGTCAGAAGCGTGTTTCCTATCTGTGAAGTGAAGCAGGAAACAAGCTAAAAACAGCAACCAATTAAAATGTGAGGTAAATAGAGGAAAAACGCCGTTCGTGGTGGTAGACAATCTTACAAGGCATTTCGCTCAGAAATACCCGAAATATTGTTTCTAATTTTACGTATCCTATTTTATTGCCAAATAGATTTATATTCTATAATCAATAAAAAAAAAAAAAAACTACTAGCAATAAAGAACGAAGGGTAATACATGAAAATAGGGAATACCAAGAACAATTCTAAAATACGAAATCAAAACCAGTACTGTAATCTAGATATTCATACGGCATCTTCGAATTCTAACAAACAAAATAATGCTTTTAATTATACATATCCTGTTTACTGAAAAATACATTAGACTACTATAAGCAAGTACAAAAATAACGAGCAGTGAAAAAAAAACTTCGGGAAACACACAAATAGATCCGTTTAAATAAAGGAAACTAACTAAGTTTTAAGCACTTATTTCTCCTAATGTGACGACCCCATCAAACATTTCTGTAAAACATTTTTTGTAGAGAATTTAGTAAGCTTTCGAACTGTTACATTTCAATTGCCACGATCTCCTAACCCTTTTCGAGATATTAAGGAAAAAATACGAAGGGGGCCTAATAGATATTCATAAGGGATCTGAGAACCCCAAGATACCGCAAAAATAAAATATTCTAATTATACGTATCCTGTTTTATTGGCAAATACATTTGACTACTATAAGCAATTGCAAACAATAGGGAATATGCCAAAGAACTCGGATTAGGAGCCTCGACAGTTTCAAGACATTTGAAGGAAATCGGCAAATCCAAAACTGACATTTCATACGGTACAGCCTGATATATTTCTAACAATGAATTGTTTTTCTTATTTCCCAAAACTTTTCATTATTTCTGACAACAGAAAATTGGTCTCATTTTACCTATCCTGTTTTACACACACATATATTTTCCTTACAAATACAACATAAGAAATTAAAAAAATAAAAAGCAATAAAAAACCAAGGGAAAGAGACAAAAATTACAAAAAGAACGACAAAAACCCGTTCATAAGAACAAAACAGACGTATTTGAAGTTTTAAGCACTTATTTCTCCGATTGACATAACCTAATCAAAAATAGTTTTAGAATCATTTTTGTAGAGAAGTTAGTAAGCTTTCAAATAGTTTCAATCCACTTACCACGATTTCCCAACCGTGTTCGAGATATTAATGAAAGTATACGAAGTTTCCAAAACTTTTCATATCTGTTCATAAAATATTTTATTCTAACCCTTCCTTAACTCCAAACGTAACATAACTTTCAACATATTAGTTTTAATGAAAGTAGAACATGCAGATAATGTTTCAACTGAATCCCGTTATTCTAAGTACCCAAACCAAAAACGGTATTCAAAACCTATTTTTCCAATTTTCTCGACAACGGTTAAAGCTATCGCCTTGAAAATGGTTTCATTCGTTTTTCTAGCCCAAGAAGCCTATAAAACGAGTACTTACAAGCTTATGAACTCATAAACGTAAGCGTTACGATTTTTTCTGCGCGAATTTCGCCCCAAACGCCATCTTCCAGTGGGCGGATTTTGCTGGTTAACGAACTTGACCTTTCAAATTGGACGACAGATTTTTGTACCAAATTTCATTAAAATCGGACCATTCGTCTTCTATTTAGAGAGCGAACAGACAAATATATATATATATATATATATATATATATATATATATATATATAAATTTGAACCACCGTTATTTTCGGTTTCTAGGGGTTCTGAAACGCAAAATTTTCTAGTCGGCACTTCCGGATTGTTTCATTGTATCAACCTTATAAGCGGGGTTCCTCCCTATGGGGGAGGGAGGAACCGCGCTAAAACAAATAATGCTTGGAGTTAATTTTCAAAATTAGGATGTTTTTTTAGTTTTCCAAAAACTTTAAAAAGTACACTTGACGGGTTTCTAAAATAAACGATTCAAGTACCGTTACAGCCAGCCATAAACCTCGCAAAATGACGTGCTTGACATTTGATAATATTAAACTCATGAAGTAGTTCCTCTTTTAGCGCGGTTCCTCCTTCCTTAATAGGGAGGAACCCCACTTATAAGGTTGATCTCATGAAACAATTCGGAAGTGCCGACTAAAACATTTCGCGTTTCAGAACCCCTAGAGACCGAAAATAACGGTGGTTCAAATTTGTATATATATATATATATATATATATATATATATATATATATATATATATATATTTGTCTGTTCGCGGATTTCTGGTGTCCCTAATGGTCCGATTTAGATGAAATTTGGTGCGAAAATCCGTCGTCCAATTTGAAAGGTCAAGTTCGTTAACCAGCAAAATCCGCCCACTGGAAGATGGTTTTTGGGGCGAAATTCGCGCAAAAAAAATCGCAACGCTTACGTTTTTGAGTTTATATGCTTGTAAGTACTCGTTTTATAGGCTTCTTGGGCTAGCAAAACGAATGAAACCACTTTTAAGGCGATAGCTTTAACCGTTTCTGAGAAAATCGGAAAACAAGTTGTTAAATCAAGTTTTTGGTTTGGTTACTTAGAATCATGGGATTCAGTTGAAACATTTTTTGCATGTTTGAATTTCATCAAAACAAACATGTTAAACTTTTGGTTACGTTTGGAGTTAAGGAAGGGTTAGAATAAAATATTTTATGAACAGACATGAAACGTTTTGGAAACTTCGTATAATTTCATTAATATCTCGAACACGGTTGGGAAATCGTGATAAGTGGATAGAAATTATTTGAAAGCTTTATAAATTCTCTACAAAAAAGATTCTGAAACAATTTTTGATTAGGTGATGTCAATCGGAGAAATAAGTGCTTAAACTTTGAAGTAATTGATTTCGTTTATTCGAACGGTTCTTTTTGTCTGTTTTTATTCCTGGTTATTTTTTAATTGCTTATAGTTGGATAATGAATTTGAGAATAAAACAGATTAGGTAAAATAAGAATAACAATTCATTGTTAGAAATATAGCTTGCCAAGAGAAAGAGATTCGATGACGTCTTTTGAATATTTTCAATTTGCCTTCATGCTCTTGGTTTTTATATTTTATTTTTTAATTAATTTTATTTGTAGAATTATTACTATTGTAAAAGAACACAGTAATATGTGAAATTTTTTGATATTTTCCAATTCATTGACACGTATGAAATGAAGTATCGGTAGAAGAGGATTCTAGGGTCTGGCGGACCCGACCAGGTAAAGCCATAAAACCCTTTGAACAAAGACCGAGGAAAATATTCTCTGTTTCTATTCTAAGCTTCTCAAATGACAATAGGGATATGAACAGGAACCGCGCTAAGATGATACAGTTCCTGCGAGTCGGACTTTTTTTGTCTCGGTTTACCTCAGTTATTAATTTTTATTTATGTTTTACGCCTTATTTTTTTAATTGGGTGCTGTTATTTTGATTGCATTTGTTTTTTAATAAAACAAGGCTACTTAATGAGAAGGATGTTCACGCGTATATAGAAAATAATTTCGGAGGGGGCTGGGAGAATTTTGGGGGGGGGGGCTAAGGGGATTTTGGGGGTATGGAATACTAACAATCTAGGATTTGGAATAGTTAGACAATTAACACGCTATTACGTCCAAAAAAAAATATTTTTTCTGAACTGAGTGATCTTATTATTATTTTTAAGGTTTTTACGGTACATTTTCTCCGATTGCGGGGGTTGCTGCCTTTTCAGCCCCCACCCTTATATACGCCCATGCATGTTTTGTATTTTGTATTCGAGAGGATGTTGACAATTTAAACGATAAATAAATAAAAAATAAGTTTATTTCTATTCTAAGATTTTCAAATTACATTAGGGATAAGAACGGAACCGCGCTAAGATGATGCAGTTCCTGCGAGTCAGACTTTTTTATGTTTTGACTCATTTTAGTAAAAAAAAAGGCATAATTATGTCATTATAACTATTAATGTTTTTATTGTTTTGTTTGTGTTCCTAATACTAGTATTAAAAAATCTTCATAATTAAAATTATTTCAACAAATGCATGCTTTATTAAGATTTAAAACTCAAAAATATAAGTTGAAGAAGAAGAAATTTTTATTTACAAATTGAATATGCAATATTTACATTTAGTCTTACAGCTTATTAAATATTTTACATGTCATTATTGTCGAACTACATTCACTATGATCTTAAGTAATGTTGAAACTTTGGGAAAAATTATAAAAAAAAAAAAAAAAAAAACAAGAAAAATACTAGTATACATTTGATATTATTAACTTAGTGAGATGAGGTCAGGTGTCCAGAAGTATGCGTTTGGTCCGTCTGTGCGTGTATCGTCTGAGGGTTTCTTTGTTATAATTACCTATTTCAGCTATTAGTGGATTGTCTGATAGTTGTACTGAATGAAAGAATTTAGTCGTGAGTTTGTGTATATAGTCTGTAATTTTAGTGTATCCGGGGTAGTCATTTATTATTCGGAGACAGATATTTTGGACAATCTGAAGTTTTTTATAGTTAGTTGAACAGGTTGAACTCCAAACAGGACAGGCATATAACAGTACAGGGCGTATTATCATTTTATAAAGAATTGTTTTGTTTTTAGGGCTTAATTTACATTTTTTATTAAAATATGGGAACATTGATGTGAGACCTCTATCTAGAATTAGTCCTAAATATTTTGAATGGTGAGCCCATGGAATTATATTATTTAGAATTTTAATATTAATTTCTTGTCGCGGTCTTCTCTTTGTAAACAGAACTGCTTCTGTTTTTGCGTGGTTTATTTTTATTCTCCATTTGCAATAATATGCATGGATCTTTTTAAAACTACATTGCAATCTGTTTACTATTGTATCGAGTCTGAATGAGCTTGTATACAGGGCAGTATCATCGGTAAATAGTGAAAGGCTAGTATGTGTCAGTGTTGGCAGATCATTAATATATAAATTAAATAAGATTGGGCTTAAACAAGAACCTAAAAATATAAGTTACGCTGTATCCATCTACCTTTAATTTAAGCCCTAGCTATAACACACATTTACCATATCGCACTAGTATTTCTAAAGTGACACAACTCAAAATAAAACCCAACTGAAAATGTGTCACTCTTGCCTATGTAGGAGGAATAACATTAAAACAGGAAGAGAGGCACAAGTGCCCTCCGGTGTACAAGCTCTGAAGCTAGGTACATACAGTTTTGGTGGTTGATAAAGAGATATTTACCAGTGTCTTTATAGTCATAACTGAAAAACACCATATGTAGGTATCATTCATCTTCATCCAGGTATACCAATTTTTTTCTTTCATTCCTTCTATATGTAAATTAGTATGAACTCTATTCTCCTGTTTTTACAGCCCTGATGAAGGCTTGAATTTCAAGCCGAAACGTTGTTAAAAATAAAACAAATTTTTTTATAAAAAATGTGGTTTTATTAAAATACCACACAACCAAACCTTGAATCTGCCTTAAAAATAATCTAATTTGATAAGAGTTTAGATAACTTATTAAAACAATGTCTTCAAATTCATTTTATTTATCAATTCTACCTCAAGGCTTTGGTAATATAATATTCATATTAAATTTTTGATAAGCAGATTTTTTATAAGGCAGCACTTTTTTTAAGGTAAAGAATTTGTAACAAAAATTACACAGATGTCATTTAATTTCAATAATTATGAACAGTTTGGAGATGTTATATATTTTATTAGATCAACTTGGAGACTTGGTGTGATTAAAAAAAGAGAACTCATTAATGAATTCTGAGGGGCCTTCCAATGAAATCATTACACAAGAATTATTTTTTATTTTTCTTCTTTTATTTCAGATTTTATGACTTTCTCACACCTCGCCTTTTCATACGTGATGCAGACTTATTACAAAAAGTGTTCATTAAAGACTTCACACATTTCACCGACCATGGGCTTGAAATAAACAAAGAAAAGAACCCTACTGACGACCAATTGTTTTTCATGACTGGGTCTAGATGGAGAGCCTTTAGGTATACCAATTTCATTAAAATATTTCACACAAGTTATCTAAATTGAAAAACATATACCAGGTCCTCCCATAAGTAATGTCGTTTTTTAATATTCTGTCTGTTTATGTTCCCTGCTTTCAATTTATAGTTGTTTATATTTTTTTGTTAACCATTAAACAAAATTCTATTTATCATTGAATTGTTTCTCCCAAGGCACCACTCACGCTATGTTATGCTTTGGGAATTCGATAAAGGAGAAACTGCTGCTTCAACTTATCGAAAACTTGTAGAAATATGTGGCAAAAATGTCATTAGTAAGCGACAAGTGGAGCGGTGGTTTTAACGATTTTGAGCGGGAAACTGCCAGCTTGAAGACGAGCCTCGTACAGGTCGACCAACAGAGCTTGACGACCAACTCCTGCAGGCTACTGTAGAAGAAAATCCTGTTGTAACAGTCGAAGAGCTAGGAGAGAAACTTGTATTGACACACTCTACTGGGCATCTACCCACACTCTATCTTATGCTGTTTAGGGTCATGAAAAATTATGATGATTCTGAACAGCCTAATTTAGAAAAACAAATAAATAAATTTAAAATTAACCCATAAAAGACTTGAGGGAAATTTCAGTGAAGTATGTTGGCAGCAGTGACCAGATAGAGTATATGCTAACTGCTGCCAACATACTTCACTGAAATTTCTCTTGTAGTCAGTCAGACACTTTATACACACCAAGGATTAAACTATTATTCTCTGAATGACAATTGATTATTTGTGAAAATCTTTTTTATTTGTTTTCAGGACCAAAATGAGCCCAATATTTACTTCTGGGAAACTGAAGGAAATATTTAAAACAATGAGCTCTTGTGGTGATAATTTTGTAAAATATCTAGAAATAAGAGAAAATGAAGATATTGATATCCGGGAGTTAATGGTTCTTTTCTCTATGGATGTTATTGGGTAAGTTAATCTTTATTTCTTTAAAAACTATTATATTAAACATTAGTTAGGCTTGATTGTTTTGTTTTTTTACAATTGCCTATCATGGTCATGAGCACCCCATTGATAGTCACGTGTTAATACATTTTGTTTACTAACAGTTTCAAAGATTAGATTGTTAATGAAACATCAGGTGATCCTCTCTCCCTGTAAACACTTAAGAAGTGAATTATGAAATTGTTTTTGTGAAACAATGTTATCTTTCATTTGGAGCAATGTTATAAATTATACTTATCACGAAGGCTTTCAGTAGAGAGGGTTTAGTCTACAAAAAAGAAAGGAAATTGTCTATTTCTATGACGTATTGAAATTTATAATAACTAATGATCAAATGGTTAAGTAGGTTGTTCCCCAAGAAAACTGCAACTTATACAGGTTGCAGATATTATATTTTAGGTTTTCCTGCCATCATTGTTTGTTGTTAAGAAAACTCACTCTTTGTTTCCGGCTACTCATAAAATCTTCTCAGATTGTTAAGTTTTGTTTTCGCTTGTTAAGTAGGGTAGAAGGACTTAACAACGTGTGCTCAAGTAAAAATATAATATTCATTTGTAATACATTAATTTCTGGTTTCATAATATTACAATTTTGGTAAAATAAAATTTTCAATAAAAATTAAATTGTTCAGTGACGAACTGTTCTTGAACTCGAAGGAATATTAAACATCTTTAGTCTCCTTGGGGTAGGAGCTGTAATTTCCCTGGAAGAGAAGCCAGAAAGCAGTGTTGGGCAAAAATCATTCAGAATAATGAATAAATCTGTTATTTCATTCTGAATAATGAATACATTTTCATTCATTATTCAGTCAATCCAATGAATAACGTAACTTTTTATTTTTATTCATTATTGAATAACAATGATTTATTGAATGAAAACTCTTTTTGAATAAAAATGATTTATTGAATGGAAACTCTTTTTGAATAAAAATGATTTATTGAATGGAAACTCTTTTTGAATAAAAATGATTTATTGAATGGAAACTCTTTTTGAATAAAAATGATTTATTGAATGAAAACTCTTTTTGAATAAAAATGATTTATTGAATGAAAACTCTTTTTGAATAAAAATGATTTATTGAATGAAAATTTTTATTGAATGAAAGTTATTTATTCGAATGAAACAATTTTTTAATGAAATTGGTTTATTTGACTGACATCATAGCTGAAATTAACCTCAATTAAAAATAATACTATGAAATAGATATTGTACGGTAACAGCTGTTCTTTATCGTCCTAGCAACGCATGCTGCCTAGGCTTGCCTGCTCTAACCAACTAAAACTTTAAACCCCTCTAAAAATACTTAAAAATTCGAATATCAAAAAATCCTTTCTTATTGAGTGCCTACGTTATATAGGGAGTGTCCGTGCAAAATTTCAAATTTTTCTGTCGAGCGGTTTGGGCTGGGCGATGATAGGTCAGTGAGTCAGTGGTATTTGACAAATATATAGTAGATTGAATAACAATGATTTATTGATGAAAACGTTTTTTGAATAAAAATGATTTATTGAATGAAAGTTATTTATTCGAATGAAACAATTTTTTGAAGGAAATTGATTTATTTGACTGACATTTTTCGTTGGATATAAGTGATTTATTATAACAATCTTTTATAATAAAAATGACTTCGTTTATTAAAATTTTCGTTACTTTTAATGAAAATTATTTATTTAAGTGATATTGTTTACTGATTTTTGAAAGAATCTGAGTTTTTTGTTCCAAGAACCTCATTATTTTAAATGCATAAAAATAATGTATGAAGAATAAAAAATAATTGAATGAATGAATATAGCCTTCATTAACAGAATAGTCATATGTAATTACATAAATAAAAGTGATTAATAAATAAGTAATGTTTATACTAAACAAATAAATAATACCGTAGATCTTTATTTTATTTTCTTTTTTCTTTTAATAATAATTAATTCTTCATTAAATAAAAAAAATCAGTCAATGAATAACTAAATAAATGCGTAAATTCTTATTCAATAAGAATTCATTGAATAATGAACAACCCTGTTATTCCTTGAATACAAAAGAAAACAGTGGATGAATAATTTATTCATGGAATAAATTCTTATTGAATAAAAATTTGTTTGAATGATTATTGAATAAAATATTATTGAATAATGCCCTACTCTTCTCAGGTTCGCCTGAGAGTACTTACTCTCACAGTTTCAAGTTAAAGTGAATTGCACCATCATCATGAAAAATTCAATGTCCGATTTCAAGGACGAGTTGTGGGTCTGAAACATCCCTCCTAGCATTTTGTTACCTTTAAATCACTCGTATAAATTAAAATTAAAAGATTGAACATCAATTGCATACTTTTTCAATCAGGTTTATGAATCAGCATTCTATAAAGTAAATATTCGCCTTCGCTACCCTGAAGCTCTTTCAGAACTTTGACCTGGATTTCCCAACATCCAGATTTCTCTTCCAAGGTCCTGAAACCTCTCGCTCACGTCCATAGCCACGTTAAATGTACCGGTTCCCCTTGATCACCGGAGGTAAGCAACGTCTGGCGTCCACAGTATCTGAATGGGTGACCTGCACCTTGCCGTTAGCATTATAAAAGGGTGGAAATCTGTAGATAGCCCGGCGTTAATAGCCCAATTGTTGATACGCCGTTAAAAAAAACAACATATATTTCTTTTGTTTGGTTAAATAACTTTGTCATTAGCAAACTGTCAATCAGTAGAGTTGCAAGGATTCTCTGAGCTTATAAAACATATTTAAATGTATAAATACGAATATATAATTGTATGTCTTTATTTTTATATATAGAGGGGCCGTTTTTGGCATGGATCCTGGTACATTAAAAGACCCAGAATGTGAGTTCAGAGTCATAGGAAGACAGCTGATGGAAACAAATGTTTTAAATATTTTGAGATTTTGGGTCATATTTGCCTTTCCAAATGTATCTAAATATCTTGGTTTCTCATTCCAAAGCCCAAGCATTACTAGTTATTATCGCAAGCTTATTCAAGAAAACATTAAATACAGAAAAGATAAGCAGCTTTACCGGAATGATTTCGTTCAAATGTTGTTGCAACTGAAAGAAAAAGGTAAAGTTGAAGTACAAAATTGGGATCCTAATGATGATTACCTAAAACCTGATGACTCAGTAGGAAATACAGAAACATTTGGTAAGAATTATATTTCTTTAAAAAAATATATTGTTTAATACTAGTATATTCAGTACAGAAACATTCGGTTCTTTCTGTTAGAAACAAAAATATATATGTAAAAATAACTTTATAAGATGTCTTTTAGCGTGGTTCCTCCCTCCCTCCATAGAGAGGAAACCCGCTTATGAGGTTGACTTCATGACGCAATCCGGAAGTGCCGAATCTGACCAGTTTCCGATGCGAAAAGCATCGATAACTTCTCCCAAAATGGGATCAGTGAGGGTTTCACTAGCAATTTCCTTAGGGTGATATGTATGGTCAACTTGAGCGAATTCGAAATTTTCTTGGAGGCTGTTGATATTACAGTTGATATACGGAAACGCGAATTGTGCAGGTTATGAGGTTCAGGAATTATTTCAAAATGTAGGCCTTTCTTATGAGGAGGCAAAGGAAAATTTGACGTCCTATATATGTAATCATTTCGCTTCCAGAAAGAATGTTTGTGTATTTACGTCCATGTTCCGCGTGTATTTAAGTCCGTGATCCCCTGTGCATAGGACGTGTTTCTGATATTCTCTATGGACTTTTTTGCATTTTAACCCATTCGAGGCGATGATTTTTTTCCAATATAGACCCCAAGAGTGACATTTTTTTCTTTACATTGTTCATATGTAATAAAAAAAAGACATTTTTACTATGGAAATCACCCAATTTATAAGTGACTTCACATAAATAAGTCATTGTACACTCGGTGTACAGCTTGCTCTTCGAAAAAATTTTATTGGGTGAATTGAGTTAAATTTTGTTTTCCCGTAGGTACTTAACAGATTTCATTAGTTCAAGAAAAATCATATTTTGACGGCTAGTTTACTCAAAATAACTGATAATTGCACATTGGAGGCCCGGTGGCCGTGAGTGGTTAACGTGAGCACTTAACACTCCGTGCCAAGGGTCGAGGGTTTGATTCCCACTGTGGGGCGGTGGCTTTTCTTTAGAAAAAAGAAAAGTCATCAGCCCTATCCTGGCTAGAATCCAGAAAATGGACGTTAAAATTTAAATAAATAAATAATTGCACATTACTGTTATTGCACACACGGTGTGCAGGCCGTCTTATAGCCTAGGAAATCAACTGCAAACACGGTGTGCAGGCCGTCTTATAACCTAGGAAATCAACTGCAAACACGGTGTGCAGGCCGTCTTATAACCTAGGAAATCAACTGCAAACACGGTGTGCAGGCCGTCTTATAACCTAGGAAATCAACTGCAAACACGGTGTGCAGGCCGTCTTATAACCTAGGAAATCAACTGCAAACACGGTGTGCAGGCCGTCTTATAACCTAGGAAATCAACTGCAAACACGGTGTGCAGGCCGTCTTATAACCTAGGAAATCAACTGCAAACACGGTGTGCAGGCCGTCTTATAACCTAGGAAATCAACTGCAAACACGGTGTGCAGGCCGTCTTATAACCTAGGAAATCAACTGCAAACACGGTGTGCAGGCCGTCTTATAACCTAGGAAATCAACTGCAAACACGGTGTGCAGGCCGTCTTATAACCTAGGAAATCAACTGCAAACACTGTGTGCAATCGGTCTCGAGTGGGTTAAACATTTTTGCAGTTACGTCCTTGTTCTGCCAGAACAGCGATATGTCTAGTCCTTATCTTACCAAGTGAACTGTTGAGTTTTATAACTACGCAAATTCCTCAGCAAAATACAAATTCCTGCAGAATTCCTACTATGGGTGGTGGCTTTTCTTTTGTAAAAAGAAAAAGGCATCAACCTATACTTGCTAGAAAAGAGTGGGAACCTATAGATAACCTTTTCCAATAATCTGAACTATGTAAATTTGTTTTGATATACTTGCCTAGCCTTAATTTGCATACTTAGTATTAAGAAAAAAACCTGTTATTTTTGAATCTTTTCAACCTCAGGTTTCTTTAATTCATTTCAGATTAGAAACTTCTATAACCTATTTTCCTACCTATGGTAATGATATAACTTTCTTTAAAAAGATTAATTCGATTTCTTCGTTTCTAGAAATTACAGATGATGTCATAATGGCGCAAGCTCAGGCATTTATGATTGCCGGTTTTGAAACAACAGCCATTTTAATGGCATTCACTATGTTTGAATTTACTCAACATCCTGAAATACAAGAGAGAGCGAGGGAAGAAGTTTTTGAACAAGTAAAAATTCACGGAGGACTTACTCATGATGCTTTAAAAAATATGAAATATCTCGAGGGAGCAATAAAAGGTAAGATTGTTCAATATTAATGAGATTCAAAATTTATGAAAAACATTTATTCATTATATGACCGGCTCAGTGTCTGAGCACTCGACTAATATTCTGAAGGACTTGAGTTCAAAACTCTGGCTCGCACTCACATATATATATATATATATATATATATATATATATATATATATATATATATATACTAGCTGCTTCCCGGTGTGCCATGCTACTATATATTAAATAGCTTTTACCTTGTCTGTTATATATATTCACCAATCTATGTGTGTATGTCTGTGTGCCCATACATATATTTGTAAGTATTAACCTTGATGCTAAAGATTTTCATAAATATTTACAAAAATATCCTCATTCCCTGTGGAGGCATGTACTCCGATCATTTACATTTCTGTCTCCGTTGCCAACGGTGTTGAAAAGAGAAAGTTGTCTTAGCTCCTTATGAATAGGCCATTCACGGCTGATGTACTTACATCTCACGAGGAGACAGGACAGACTGAAATGTGACTTATGTAACCGATCCTTTAATAAATAACTACCAAGGGTAAAATTAGGCGCCCAGGGCAAAGCTCTGACCACAGTGTCTCTCTAGAGTTCCGTATGGTCAAGAATCAGTTATCTGTTTAGTGTCTCCCCTTTTGCTCCCTTGTTGTCAGTTCCATGGCTGATTTTTTTTTTTTTTTTTTTTTTTTTTTTTTTTTTTTTTTTTTTTTTTTTTAGCGCGGTTCCTCCCTCCCCCATAGGGAGGAACCCCGCTTATAGGGTTGATACAATGAAACAATCCGGAAGTGCCGACTAGAAAATTTCTCGTTTCAGAACCCCTAGAGACCGAAAATAACGGTGGTTCAAATTTGTATATATATATATATATATATATATATATATATATATATATATATATATATATATATATATATATATATGTATATATTTATATATATATATTTGTCTGTTCGCTCATTTCTGGCTTCCCTAATGGTCCGATTGTGATGAAATTTGGTACGAAAATCCGTCGTCCAATTTGAAAGGTCAAGTTCGTTAACCAGCAGAATCCGCCCACTGGAAGATGGCGTTTAGGGCGAAATTCGCGCAAAAAAAATCGTAACGCTTAAGTTTTTTAGTTCATAAGCTTGTAAGTACTCGTTTTATAGGCTTCTTGGGCTAGGAAAACGAATGAAACCATTTTCAAGGCGATAGCTTTAACCGTTTTCGAGAAAATTGGAAAAATAGTTTTTGAATACCGTTTTTGGTTTGGGTACTTAGAACCATGGGATTCAGTTGAAACATTTTTTGCATGTTTGAATTTCATCAAAACTAACATGTTAAACTTTTGGTTACGTTTGGAGTTAAGGAAGGGTTAGAATAAAATATTTTATTAACAGACATAAAACGTTTTGGTAACTTTGTATACTTTCCTTAATATCTCGAAAAAGGTTGAGAATCTTGGTAAACGAAAGAATACCATTAGAAAGCGTACTAAGTGCTCTACAATAAAGGTTCTGATGAATGTTTTGATTAGGCGATGTCAATCGAAGAAATAAGTGCTTAAAACTTTAAAGTAATTGATTTCGTTTATTCGAACTGTTCTTTTTGTCTTTGATTTTGGTACTTAGAATCATGGGATTCAGGTGAAACATTTTCTGCATGTTTGAATTTTATCAAAACTAATATGTTGAAAATTTGGTTACGTTTGGAGTAAAGGAAGGATTAAAATAAAATATTTCATTTTTAGTCATGAAAAGTTTTGGGAACTTCGTATATTTTCATTAATATCACGTAAACGGTTCGGAATCTTGGCAAGCAAAAGATTACCCTTCGAAAGGTTACTAAATTCTCTACAAAAAATGTTTTGAAGACATTTGCGATGGGATGGTCATATTTGGAGAAATAAGTGCTTAAAACATAGGTAATTTTGTTCATTTGAACGAATCTTTTTGTGTGTTTCCTACAGTTTTTTCACTGCTCGTTATTTTTGTGATTGCTTATAGTAGTCAAATGTATTATTCAATAAAACAGGATACGTATAAATAGAAACAATATTTTGTTTCAAAGGCATCTTGGAATTCGAAGATGCCCTATGAATATCTAGATTACTGTACTGGTGTTGATTTCGTTCTTTAGAATTGTTTTTGGTAATCCCTATTTTCAGAAGTTTTTATCTATTTATTAATTTTTTTGATTAAATTCATTGAACAAAATCATAGGAATTCGAAGGTGAGGAGCTAGGAGGCTTAGGGTGGGGGGCATTTACCCTGTCCCCAGGTAGCGGCGCCCAGTGAACCCTCGTCATCTGTAAGTCCCTTTCTAGAGTCATAAAGATAAGCCTCTAAACAACTTTAGGAATGTAGGATTTCTAATTTTTGCCAGTATCAGAACAGCCGCTCTTTACATACCACAGTGGTACTGACGTACCGGTCTATACTAGTTGCACTCCACACGGTGGTAGTACTTGGTGTATGCCACAGCGGATCGCTCATTATAACCTTATTTTATTCGTATTAAATAGATACCTAAAATATTTATTTGTGTATAAGTGTAGCGTTATTGGGATTAGAATAAAATATTTTATTAACAGACATGAAATGGTTCCGAATCTTCGTATATTGTCCTTATATTTTTTTTTTATTTCTTTTATGGTGCATCGAAAATGAGCCATTAGCACCATTTTTTCCTCATGAGCTTATATAATACTTAGATTTAGCTAGCGACAATATTTTACACCGCAATTAAAGTGACTTGCTCTCCTTACAAATATAATATTTATATCATAATATAAACATAATACATTAATTTGTCTGAAAAAAGTCCAACCCGCAGGAACTGCATCATCTTAGCGCAGTTCCGTTCTTATCTCGAGTGCAATTAGTGAAGGAATATAGCAGCTATCGGTAGGTATTAGCACCATTTCCCCCCCTTAATATCTTCAAAACAGTGGGAAGTACGATATAACCATTCAAAACCTTACTAAATTCTCTACAAAAAAAGATTCTGAAGAAAATTTCGATGGGGCAATATCAGTCGGAGAAGTAAGTGCTTAAAAATACAAAAGTTTTAGTTTTGTTATTTTAAACGGGTTTTTGTCACTGGAATGAGTATTTCATGAAAGTTGAGAAAATAAGAATCATATTGGTAATAGAGTTTTACTAGAGTGAGCGTTGAGATGACGGGAGAGTCCCATCCGCTTAAAAAACTGTCAGTTTCCATATGTGGCGCTTTAAGCTTCCTTCTTTTTGAGATTTTATTTTATATTTTTAACGAAAGATCAAAACCTACCGATAGCTGCTACTATTCCTTTACTAATCGCACTTCGGATAAGAACGGAACCACGCTAAGATGATGCAGTTCCTGCGAGTCGGACTTTTTGACTTCATAAGCTTGTAAGTACTCGTTTTATAGGCTTCTTGGGCTAGGAAAACGAATGAAACCATTTTCAAGGCGATAGCTTTAACCGGAAAAATAGTTTTCGAATACCGTTTTTGGTTTGGGTACTTAGAATCATGGGATTTAGTTGAAATATTTTCTGCATGTTCTACTTTCATTAAAACTAATATGTTGAAATTTTTGTTACGTGTGGAGTAAAGGAAGGGTTAGAATAAAATATTTTATTAACAGACATAAAAAGTTTTAGTAACTTTGTTTACTTTCCTTAATATCTCGAAAAAGGTTGAGAATCTTAGAAAACGGAAGAATACCATTAGAAAGCTTATTAAATGCTCTAAAAAAAAGGTTCTAATGAAAGTTTTGATTAGGCGATGTCAATTGGAGAAATAAGAGCTTAAAACCTTAAAATAATTGATTTCGCTTATTCGAACTGTTCTTTTTGTCTGTTTTTTATTCCTTGTTATTTTTTAATTGCTTATAGTTGCATAATGTATTTGAAAATAAAACAGGTTAAGAAAAATAAGAAAAACAATTTAATGTTAGAGATATGGATGTCTAAGATATAGCTTTTCAACTGCCTAGCGTCCTTCCTAGGGAGGGTTGTTTGGCTTTGATTTTGCTTCTTAGAATTATGGGATACAGTTGAAAAATTTTCTGCATGTTTGAATTTCATCAACACTAATATGTTGAAATTTTGGTTACGTTTAGAGTAATGGAAGGGTTCGAATAAAATATTTTATTAACAGACAAAAAAAGTTTTGGTAACTTTGTATACTTTCGTTAGTATCTCGAAAACCGTTGACAATCTTGTGAAGCGGAAGATTACCATTCGAAAGCTTACTAAATTCTCTACAAAAAAGGTTCTGAAGAAAGTTTTAATTAGGCGATGTCAATCGGAGAAACAAGTGCTTATAACTTTAAATTAATTGATTTCGTTTATTCGAAAGGTTCTTTTTGTCTGTATTATTCCTTGTTATTTTTTTATTGCTTATAGATGGCTAATGTATTTGACAATAAAACTGGTTAAGTAAAATAACAAAAACAATTTATTGTTAGAAATATAGATTTCCAGGATTCCAAGACCTTGTCACTAGCTGGTCCGTTTCTAGTGTTTCTAGTTTGTTTCTAGACCCTTCCAGGTAAGATTGTAAATCATGACCTTTCAAGACTTAACTACACAAAGGAATGGCGTTAGTGACCTTAAGGGTTGACATGCCATTACAATAATTAATTAATAAAAAAGACTGGTGGAACCAAAATAATAACTGCTTCTATTTTAATCTTTTCAAATTAGACTAGGGATATGAACGGAACCGCGCTAAGATGATGCAGTTCCTGCGAGACGGACTTTTTTTTTTTTAATAGAAGAGGAAAAGAAAGTTATTCGGCATTTTTTACTTGACAAATAAAATGTTTTATATTTTGTAAACTATCAATTACTTTGATCATTAAAACTAATAAAAGAACAATTAATTATATAGGAAATATCAGAATTTACCTAGAATACATAAATATATATATATATTTTTTTTTTAGAAACTCAGCGTATTTATTCAGTATTGCCTTATCTATTAAGAGTTTGCACCAAGGATTATGAGCTGCTTGATGGATATGTGGTTAAGAAAGGAGAACCTGTTGCGATTCCTGTTTCAGCTGTCCACATGGACCCACATAACTTCCCAGAACCTAGCAAATACCAACCGGAAAGATTTCTTGATCCGATAAAACAAGGAACATATTTGCCATTCGGAGAAGGCCCTAGGATTTGTATTGGTAAGAAATTATAATGAATGATTAAGTTACTTGCTTTTATAATTTTACAAATTTTTATAGAAAGGATACCTTTGAACTTGTTAGAATGCAGGGCCGCCACATGGGGGGGGGGACTGCCGGGTACAGTTGTGGGGGCCCAGGCCGGGCCTCGCTAATTGGAAAAAAATGTATAGGTTATAAGCTTGTAAAAGAATGGGGCTTAGAAATATAGACGGGCGTAGCCTATATTTATTGGAATGGGATCTATATTTTTTTGAATGTACATAAATGACAAAACAAGTGCAGTCCCAGAATAGTATATTTCATTAGGAGTCATAATAAATCTACAAGTACCCAAAGTGACCTTTCCTGCACCGATTGTCGGCTTTTATTCTCATTTCCCTCAAAATGAACAAAATGAAAGTGTAGTTTTTTTTTTTTTTGCTTCCTGAAAAATTTTGTTAATGGCACTTAGATCCCTTAGTAATTCCACTCTTCAAATAATGCAAATTTCTAAATCTATCCACATTAGATACTAAATCTATCCAAATAATACAAATTTCTAAATCTACCCACATT
This sequence comes from Gonocerus acuteangulatus, assembly GCA_946811695.1. Lineage (NCBI taxonomy): Eukaryota > Metazoa > Arthropoda > Insecta > Hemiptera > Coreidae > Gonocerus > Gonocerus acuteangulatus. The sequence goes on along the minus strand of OX328123.1, from coordinate 12,714,955 downwards.
AGATACTAAATCTATCAAAAAAATGCAAATTTCTAAATCTATCCACATTAGATACTAAATCTATCAAAAAAATACAAATTTCTAAATCTATCCACATTGGATAGTAAATCTATCCAAATAATACAAATTTCTAAATCTATCCACATTAAATACTAAATCTATCCAAATAATACAAATTTCTAAATCTATCCACATTAGATACTAAATCTATCAAATAAATACAAATTTCTAAATCTATCCACATTAGATACTAAATCTATCCAAATAATACAAATTTCTAAATCTATCCACATTAGATACTAAATCTATCAAAAAAATACAAATTTCTAAATCCATCCACATTACCAAATCTATACAAATAATACAAATTTTCTAAATTATCCAAATGATACAAACTTTTAAATTTATCTAAATAATACATATTACTAAATCTATTAAAAACAAAAAAAAAAATAAATAAATGAATAATTGTTTTTAGCCAATTTATGATGATTTGCTTAATATATTAGCTGAATGAGGAGGAAATTATTCCTTATTCAAAATGTCTATAATTGAAGGGCTCAATGCCAAAGGTGACTAACCCACATTTAAATGAAACTGAGAAAATTAAGGTTAAAGTTTACAATATATTGGAAAAAATTAGTGTTGGTGACGGAAATGATTTTAATTGGTCTTTATTCATTAGATACACAAAATTGTTATGAATATACAATAATAATAAAAAGTTTAGAGTTAGTCCCGATAATGAAAAACAAAAAGTATAGTCATGTTTAGTTCTCGCATAGATAAAAAATAACTTACACTTGACGAATAGTGGTCACATATCCGGAGATTAATAATTATTTATCCTCGGATCACAGATACATAATGGTAGAAATGTAATGAAAAATACTTTTCCATTAATTATAATTAATGAAAAATTATTTTTCATTGGATTTCTATCATAATATTTCTATGATTTAACATAACTAAAAAAATTCAGATACAATGTAAACGTAGTCATTCTAGTCCAAAAGTTTCTTATTAGTCGCTGTTCTCTCCTTCGGTATGTGAACTGAAGCCATTATATTCAACACCTGGGTTGTTCTTTAGGGTTTGGTTGAAGGAATGATAAACCCGAGGAATATACTGAAGAAGTACTATGAGATCATTCACTTTCTCCGTAGATAGTTTCCTTCCAATAGGCTACAGTACTGGGAACTAAATTCCTCCCAACACCTTCTGTTTTCCTTCATGTTTTCTGGTCACATAAACTCTCAAAAATTACGCATCTTTTGAATGTATGTATTTGATTTTGAGCTTTCTTGGATTACTCTTTTCTAGCTGTAAACAATTGATTTTCAGCCTGTCAACGTTAGCTCCATCAGTGCTTACTTTGCGGTTAATAATATCTTTCTCCAGACTTAATGTGCTGAAAAAGTGTTTCCCTAGTATTTTCAGGTCATCTAAAAAGGTTTTTCTCTTTTTTGATTTTTTGCCATTTACATCCATTCGTCTGGCACAAATATGTCATGTTTATATTGCTTGAAATTCTCAATAACTGCAAAATTCTGATCACAAGATAAGAACTGAATCCTGGTATGAAGAATTCATGGTCAATGATTTCCAGATTGGGTGAGTTGTGTAGTATGTGGAGCAGGAACAGTACAATCTTAATGTTGCGGTTTTATCCTCCACAAGCGTAGTTCCTGAACATTCCTTGATGGTTCATAGACAGGATCTGCCAGAGAGTGATCAGAAGTTTCAACTATATCACACATGTTGCTGCTTATTATTAACAAAGCCATACCTAGTGTGGGTTGGTCAAGACTGCCTCTCACATGATTTAGCTTTGCAGTAAGTTCCAAAACAAACTAACAGATGTCAGTACTAATTAACCCTGGAATCACAACATGGGGTCACCCGTGACCCCAGAGCTCTGAAAATATTTATTATCTCCTACATATTCGAGCTGTTGAACATGTCTGATCCTGTACCTTCCTATCCTGACAAGGTGAACATAATAGAGAGTCAGGCTTTTCTCATTCCTATCCCTGTGAACGTATATAAAGCCTTTGGGTCACGAGCGACCCCACATTGTGGTTTATGTAACATTTTTATTTATCGAATATTGTATGTCTAACGATAAATAATTTTGCACTGAAGATGAAATTCACAATTAGATGCTTTGGCAAATTGTAGAAGAGGAAAACAGAGTTTGGATACGCTTTGGATAGTCAATATAGTGAAATTGGTGAAGTATGTGATACGAGTGAAAAAGAGGATGGCCATATATACGATGTGGTGTTTGTGACCGTAAAAAAGTCAGGAAAGCTGTAACACATTGTGCAAAGTGTAGTAAGAGTCTGTTTGCTGAACACAGGCAAAGTATATCTGAAAAGTGTATAAATAAATATCAATATTTTTATTTTTAGCACTTTCCTCCGAAAGAAAGTAGCTATTGAGGTTGACGGAATTTTTGAAAAATTTCTTCAAATCTTTATCGATCCTACCTAGTAGACACCGAAAATGACCCCCGTTAAAATTTATATATATCTATATATATGCATATATATATATATCTGTATACTCCGGACCCAAATTCCTAATATACTCATACCGGTCGTAATTTCTGCTGTATTGTAACGAAACGCGGTATACGTCGTGGGTAACTCATGAGAAAGAAGTGTTGTGAATCGGTCAATCGGAAAGCGGGGGTTTAATGTGTAATATATTTCAATAGAAAAGCCCGCCAGACGTAGGTTCACATAGCCGCTGCAAGGAGCGCTTTCTACCACTAGAGTGACTGTATCCTGTTCCTGCGTGAGATCAAAATACGATAATATGAGGTTTTTTGTATTTATTACGTAGTGTAATAGGTACCATGTGTAAACATAACTCTGGAAGCAAATTAATTATTGATCAGTTACTCATTATAAATTTAAAAGAGAACTATTCATGTTTTTATTCCATTTATGTAGGATATTTTAAGCAAATTGTTCTGGAAAGCAGTCTACACTACCCAAATTCTGAGGAAAGTGCTTAGTTATGCAGCTCCAGCATGACGGACTTTCTTGATTATTATAATGTGTATACTTTCAAGCCACTATGTTTTTTCCCTTTTAAACCAATTTTACATTTTATAGTATTTTTTTATTCTAGCAGTCATAAAGATAAAATATTATAGAAGAAAACGTTATATTTAATGTTGATATTCAGAGGACAAATATTCAAATAAACTTATGTCTAAATTTGTGTTATTTTGATGTTTAATTTCCCACTCCCCCCCCCCTTTACAATTAAATAAGATTATTTGGTTATAAATTGTTATATTATACATGGTAGTCATCTTAAAATACCATTTCAGAAGCCTAACACCAAATTTGTAAAAGAATTACGAAAGACTAGATGGGGTCTTATATGACCCCACGTTATGAGATTTGTAACAGCTTCATCATGTTGTGATTCCAGGGTTAATGAGGTGTAAAGGATGTTCATTTCTATCAATTATAAAACTTAAAATTCCCTATAAGGAGAAGTGAATAACTCAAATTTGTTAAAATTGTGGGTTAGTCACCTTTGGCACTGAGCCCTTCAATTATATTCTATTTTCATTATTATTTATATTTCATTATTTTATTTCAGCCATGCGATATGCTGTGATGGTCATGAAGTATGGAGTGGCAAAGTTTTTAATGCACTACAAAGCCACGCTCTCTGAAAATACTAAGGTTCCCTTACAATTTAATAAGAGAGTCTTTGGTGCACTCCCCGCTAAGAAGATATTTCTCAGAATTGAAAAAATATGAATCAAACGTTCATTAGTCTGTATATATTTCACTGAAATTATTATTACAGTGTAATCTTAAATAAAGTATAATTGAAAATTGTTATGGTTCTGCTTTATATAAGTAAGAGATAGAATAACGTCCTCCAAAGAAAACTCACTTCTTCATCAAGAATACATCAATACTATGCAAGTCAATACAGTATACAAACAAATGTTATTTCACTATAATATAATGTTAATTTGATGCAAAAAAATAAAATTGTGTTTTTTATGTTGTTGTTGTCGTTTTTTTTTTAATAATTTACCTTAGTGAAAGTTAAACTATACTCTGACATACAGTTTTTTATCATGCCAACATTTTATCATAAATTGCAAACTTTATTATTTAACTAAATAATTTTGTTTTAATTGCAGCATTTCATTATGTTGATCATTAAAAGCCAAAATGTTTTGCTTATTAATTTTTTTTTGTTTTAATTGACCCCAATTTACCCGTGCAAAGCACCCTTTTTTGGCTTTCGACATTTACTCACAAATTGGCCATGGTAATGAAATAATGGAACTTTTTTGATAGTCCCATCTACCAAACCAAAAAATGTTCGTGCTGTGCATGGAACATTAAAAATGAAAAACCTTTATTTCGTGATAAGTTATTTGTTTGGGTAGCTGCTGTGAATTTGGTTTAAGAAATTGTTGCACAAGGTACATGAGATCTTAAAAAACAAGCGTTTAGAAAAAAAAACACGGAAACGCCTGTATCTAGGTAAATAATTTCTTGAGTACAAATTTCTCCTTGACATTCAACTACACTTCAGTCGGTGTACACACTCCTCAAGTATGGCGATTTCCACCGGGACTACCCTGTATATACACATACATACACAAATTTGAACCACCGTTATTTTCGAGATATGTGGGCTCTGAAACGTGAAATTTTCTAGTCGGCAGTTTCGGATTGCGTCATGAGGTCAAGCTCATTAGCGGGTTTTCTCCCTATTGAGGGAGGGAGGAACCACGCTAAAACGGTGGACATGCTAGGATGGGACAATGGTCATATCCACATTGAATGCACCGGTTCCCGTGGATCACCGAAGTTAAGCAACGCCGAGCGTGGCCAGTACCCTAAATGGGTGACCGACCACGTGATGTTGGTATTAAAAAAAGGGTGGCAAACTGTTGATAGCCGCGCATTAATAGCCCAGTATTTGATACGCAGTTAATCACGAAAAACAAAATGCTGGGAAGAAGCCCCCCTTGTTTCCATGAATTTAATGTGAGTTGTATATATTGTAAACTAAAATGATATTTTAGTCCCTGTTATTTGAAAAACATAACTTTATATATATATATATATATATATATATATATATATATATATATATATATATATATATATATATATACTGCATGTTTTATAAGGCATTTTTTAAATATCTGTTGAACAAGAAAGTACAACACTGTCCAGAGCTTGACAACACTGCTTCTTGAAACCATTTTCCCCTCCAAGGAAGGTTTCTTCAGATTTTAGCACTTAAGGTAAAGCCTTATTTACTCAAAGATAGGACAAATACCACCAAAGTAAGTATTAAATTTTCTTCAGATAACTTTAATAATTTAAATATTTCTATTAATTCCACTATAGTTTTGCCTATTTCTGAATATTCGAGGTGATGTAGTCCTTACAATTGCTTTTTTTTTTTGTTTTCCCGTACGCGATGGATTTTGTTGTGGAACTGCCAAGATGTTTTATTTAAGACTATTTTCGCTTGTTATTGTTATAAATCTTGAATTGAAATTGGTCTAATGACTTAGAACATTTCTATTTGTGGTCCCAGTTGACTTTTGCTGCTTTATTTTGATAATATGTATTTATATGTACACACATACATTATAATTTGAATGACCGTATTTTTTGTGTTATGAAAAGTCAACACTAATAGTAAAATTCATCCCATGTGTTTCCTGACATTTCAAACATTCATTTATTTATGGAGCTCCTCCACAGCAAGGTGATCTGCTCACATATTTCATGAAAGTAATACAAGTAAACAAATAGAAGTAAATAAAATATTAAATGATAGAAGGTTAACACAAGGGCTACAAAGTACAACATAAAGTTAACAAAATAAAAACGAACAAAAAAAATAAAAAGAAAAAAAAAAGAAGAAGAAGTACAAAACAATAACTGAACTATTATAATAAGAAATAATAAAGTATCTGATAGTTTATTTCAATATAAAAATCATTATTCTATGACGAGACATTTCATTTAAGGACATTCTATACTGAAGCCGCTCTGATGCACGTCATCACACACACTCATTTATTCGCAATCGCTTCATTAAACCATACATACGTTCAGTTGAGTCATATTTTGTCGTACAGTTTCATTTTAAGTAAGTGTTGTAGAATAGTAACAATGTGTGGGCTTTTTTCAGAAAATAGTTCGGACATGTCATGTGGAATCGTTAAATAGTCTCGTGTTCATTTCAAACATGTTTTAGTCATATATATATATATATATATATATATATATATATATATATATATATATATACATATATATTGTAATGATCTAAAAGGGGGTGCTCTAGAAAGGGTCAGTTTCTGGCATAGCAAAGAGTAGCATTCCTATTCAAAATAAAGGCTAAGTTAAATTCCATAAGTCCATCACAAATATTCTCCTTTGTCAATCAATTAAATAAATATAAGAGTAATAAAAGAGATAGCAATTGGCAGTGCTTAGTTTGGCAGTATTTATTTTTTTTTTAAAAAAAGGCAGTGTTAAATAAAAGAAGAGTCCAACTGTCTCGGCTAGGAGCGATAAGGCGTCGAGAGATACAAGTTCCCAGGAAGATAACAATAGATGTGCTTCCTAAAATGCACTTTGAACATCCAGGGGGCGATTGCTGAAGACAGACATCCTTGGTGTGGTGGGAGTAACGCCTCTATAAAAAGGGCCTTCCCCCACCACTCGTTCTCTTTTCAACGCCAGCCAAGGGCCAGAGCACACCCATTCATGCACCAGAGGCAGAGGCACACGGTCTCGCTGCAGAACCAGCTGGTCAGCGGACACCAAGCTCATTTCACCTGGACATGATGGCCAGACACCACTCCAAGATCTAGCAGCCGACCATCATTCTCCTCAACATAACTACAAGCAGTCTGCCTCTTCACTTCCAGAACATCATCCGTAAAATAAGCTCAGTATAACTCACTCACTGCCAATCTTTAAATAAAATTTAAAAGCTATCTAAAATCTAATAATGGCCAATATTTATCTTTTTATATATAAATTAATATTTTAAATATGTTCTAACATTTCTTAATAACCCAACATTGATACAAATATGTGAGTCAAGCAATTTTTCTTTCTTATATTAAGGTTTATATCACAGCCATGCTAAATCTTAAATTATATATTAGCACTTTCCTCCGAAGGAAAGTAGCTATTGAGGTTGGACTCATGACGGAATTTTTGAAAAATTTCTTCAAATCTTTATCGATCCTACCTAGTAGACACCGAAAATGACCCCCGTTAAAATTTATATATATCTATATATATATATATATGCATATATATATATATATGTGTCTGTTAACACGATAGCGGCCAGAGTTTTTGGTTTTTCGTCACGAAACTTGGTATATAGCATTCAATTAGCAAACGATTGAACGAGTTCGTTAACCACCAAAGTCGGTCCACCGGAAGAGGGGGTTTACCCCGAACGCAAAACATTTATTTGACTATGTCAGCCGTAATATTTGTTATATTTCAACGAAACTTGGTATTCGTAGTGTTAATATAGAGAGAAAAGTGAGATATAAAAATGAACTAAATCGGTTCATTAGAAGGGGGGGTTTACTCCGGACCCACAATACCAATTCGCCACTACCAGCCGTGATTTTTGGTATATTTCGACGAAACTCGGTATTCGTAGTGCTAATCCACAGGTAAATATGTGTTGTAAAAATAAACGAAATCGGTTCATTAGGAAGGGGGGGTTTACTCCGGACCCACAATACCAATTCGCCACTACCAGCCGTGATTTTTGGTATATTTCGACGAAACACGGTATTCGTAGTGGTAATCTACAGGTAAATATGTGTTGCAAAAATAAACTAAATCGGTTCATTAGAAGGGGGGGGGGGTTTACTCCGGACCCAAATTCCTAATATACTCATACCGGTCGTAATTTCTGCTGTATTGTAACGAAACGCGGTATACGTCGTGGGTAACTCATGAGAAAGAAGTGTTGTAAAAATGAGCTGAATCGGTCAATCGGAAAGCGGGGGTTTAATTTGTAATATATTTGAATAGAAAAGCCGGCAGACGTAGGTTCACAAAGCCGCCGCAAGGAGCGCTTTCTACCACTAGAGTGACTGTATCCTGTTCCTGCGTTAGATCAAAATACGATAATATGAGGATTTTTGTATTTATTACGTAGTGTAGTAGGTACCATGTGTAAACATAACTCTGGATGCAAATTAATAATTGATCAGTTACTCATTACAAAATGAGAACTATTCACGTTTTTATTTTATTTATGTAGGATATTTTAAGCAAATTGTTCTGGAAAGCAGTCTACACTACCCAAATTCTGAGGAAAGTGCTTAGTTATGCAGCTCCTGCGTGACGGACTTTTTTTTATTCAATATAAGTCAATTTTTTCAAACTCTATTTTATTTATAATGAACCTTTTTCCTGGTATTTAATATGGTCTCAACACATAAAAGGACAGATGGTAAGAAGTGGTTCTAATAATATATTTCTCATGCTTTTTATTTCAGGAAATTTATTAAATTAATTCAATTATTCAAACGGTTTTATTCATAAGCCCGTATGTGGTGAGTTTGGTAATTTTAAATGAACCCTGAGATATAATGAAATTATACTAAAAACATATCAAATCAACTTTTCCTAGAATAACATTTAAATATATTCCAATTTTCTTTTTTCTTGCCCAACCAAACACCACATCTTGGTGACCCAACGTGGGGCAATCCACCAAACGCCACAATATATATATATATATATATATATATATATATATATATATATATATATATATATATATATATATGTATACACTAGCTGAATACCCGTGCTTCACCACGGCCGATAAGTATTTTTTATATTATGTTAAATATGATATGACCAAAATTAACGCTACTACATAATTTTGTACGGCTTATTATTGCACGGACTTTAAAGTTACCCAGGAAATACTATGTGGAGGTAACCGTGCTTGTTTCCGTTGGAGAGTAAAAAAAAAAAAGAAAAAAAAAAAAAAAAAAAAACGCTTAAAAATTTAGGTAAACAGAGACAAATATACATAGAAAAGAATAAAACTAACAAATTCGAAGATTTAAGCACTTATCTCTTCGATTGACATCGCCCCACCGAACATTACAACAGAATTTTATTGTAGAGAATTTAGTAACCTTTCGAATAGCCGCCTTCTACTTACTACGAGTTCCCAACCGTTTTCGAAATATTTTAGAAAATATACTGAGATCCGAAAACTTTGTATCATCATTCATACAATTTTTTTCCATATACTTCGTTTCTGAATACCCAAACAGAAAATTAGTTTTGAAAAGTATTTCTATCAATTTTTTTGGTAAATGGCTACAGAACTCGCTTAAAAAATGGTTTCATTCATGTTCCTACGTTAAGAAATCTTTAGCACAAATTTCGCTCCAAAAACCACGTTCCAGTAAACGGATTCAACTGGTTAATGAACTTGACCTTTTAAATGAGAAGAAAAACTTTTGTAGCAAATGTTATCAAAATCGAACCATTTTTGAGCCGATGAGGAACTTCTTAATAATTCAAACCCCCCTAAAAGTGCTTAAACTTTTGAATATAAAAAAAAACTTTCTTAGCAAGTGTTTACATTCTAAAAGGATTGTCCGAGCAAAATTTCAAATTTTTGTGTCAAGTGGTTCTGGATATAATTACCTGGGATGGGCCATCACCAGGGCGTAAACTCTAGGAGGGACAAAATAATAGTTTATTTCTAGTAATTTAAGGACTGCCATCATAGTTGAAATTAACCTCAATTAAAAATAATACTATGAAATAGATATTGTACGGTAACAGATGTTCTTTATCGTCCTAGCAACGCATGATACCTAGGCTTGCCTGCTCTAACCAACTAAAACTTTAAACCCCTCTAAAAATACTTAAAAATTCGAATATCAAAAAATCCTTTCTTATTGAGTGCCTACGTTATATAGGGAGTGTCCGTGCAAAATTTCAAATTTTTCTGTTGAGCGGTTTGGGCTGGGCGATGATAGGTCAGTGAGTGGTATTTGACAAATATATAGTAGATTGAATAACAATGATTTATTGAATGAAAACTTTTTTTGAATAAAAATGATTTATTGAATGAAAGTTATTTATTCGAATGAAACAATTTTTTGAAGGAAATTGATTTATTTGACTGCAATTTTTCGTTGGATACAAGTGATTTATTATAACAATCTTTTCTAATAAAAATGACTTCGTTCATTAAAATTTTCCTTACTTTTAATGAAAATTATTTATTTAAGTGATATTGTTTACTGACTTTTGAAAGAATCTGTGTTCTTTGTTCCAAGAACCTCATTATTTTAAATGTATAAAAATGAATGAAGAATAAAAAATAATTTATTTATACCGCTTCTACCGAAGTCATTAGCGGTGTCCTTATAAATTATATGGAACAGTACAAATTTAAATCTTTCAAAAAATTTACAATATTGAGTAGGTGGCTAGAATTTTCTCCCAATAGTTCAGATACATTTTCTGGTAACATCCACCTTTTTCTCTTCTCCTTGAATTGGCGGCATTGGACGAGAATGTGTTCCACAGCGAGTGGAGTATTGTCACATAGAGCACATGTGGGGGGATAGAGCCTATTTAGAAGATAAGAATGGGTCAATTTGCAATGGCCTAGTCTCAGTCTGGCTAGGACTATTTCTTCTCTCCTGGTTTTTCTAATAGCTGAAGACCATGGTCTAACAGTCTTCTTAACCTTTGATAGTATTGTATTTCTGGTTGACCAGGTTATCTCCCATTTATCTATTACCATCTTCCTATGATAGTGGTTCCAATCTCCTTGAGAGAGGAATGGTTCTAACCTGACTGAGTCCTGTAACGCATTCTTAGCTTCTTTGTTAGAATTTATACCTCTGTGTAGTATCTAGTACATACTTACATGTAGAGCTACCGCTTCTTGTACCAGTTGTAATGGCGGTGTTCCTTGCTTCTCAATGTGGCTTTATACAATATACTTCTTATTAACTTAAATGTTAATGGTGTTAATTAATTATGCTTCCATAATCCTTAATTGGTTATGGGCCCAGTCATTTATAATATTGTGACTAGTGAATATAGTGTATAAAGAAAAATGAGTTAAAACGTATCACCGGTGGAGAAGCTGGTTGGCCGCGATAACTTTTCCGACTGGAAGTTCGCTATGAAGGCTTATTTACAATTGGATGATCTTTGGAGCGTAATAGAAAAACAAGAGGATCCTGACTCAGCTAAGGACAGGAAGGCATTATCACGAATAATTTTAGGAGTTGATAAGGTAAATTATTCACACATTAAAAATGCTTCGACATCACGAGAAGCATGGTTAGCGTTGGAACGTGCATTTGAGGACAGTGGATTAACTAGAAGAGTTGGACTTCTTCGAACCCTTGTAACAACTAGACTAGATAATTGTAGTTCAGTTGAAAGTTATTGTGATATTATTATATCTACAGCTCACAAATTAAATGAAATGGGCTTTAAGGTTGATGATGAATGGGTAGGCACTTTGTTGTTGGCAGGTTTGTCTGAGGACTTTAGGCCTGTAATTATGGGACTTGAAAGTTCAGGTATTAAAATTACTGGTGACTCAATAAAGGTAAAATTATTACAGGAAATAAAACCTCCTGAGTTAAGGTCTGAGGATTCAGTGTTATATACTAATACCAATAACAAAAATTTGCCTAGATGTTTCAATTGTAATAGGGTTGGGCATATTAGAGCCAATTGTTCTATAAATAAAAAGAATTTTAAAGGCAATCAAAAATATATTAATAAAGGAAATAAGTCTAAAGCATTTCTAGCTTACTTATCTGGAAATAATATTGAAAAGAATTCATGGTATTTAGATTCTTGTTCTTCAACACACTTGACCAATAACAAGAATAATTTTATTTGTAGCTCAGTTAAAAATAATAATTTAAATATTACAACCGCTAATAATTCAAAATTAAATGTTGAATCTGTTGGAAATGTTGAATTAAATTTAAATGTGTTTGGAAAACCTGTTAATATAGAAGCTAAAGATGTTAGTTTTGCCCCTGATGCAGCAATTAATTTATTGGCTGTCAGCAAAATTATACAGAAAGGTTATAAAATAAATTTTGATAGAAGGGGAGCTCAAATTATGGATTCTGATAACAAAGTAATAGCAACAGCCAGATGTAATTATGGAATTTATAAGTTGAATACTTTTAATACCTTAAAGCAGGAAGGACTTTTATTTGGAAATAAAAATATTGCATTTTCTGTAAGTGAAGATAATCTTCTTTGGCATAGAAGGTTGGGTCATATGTCTAGAAAGAATATGAAAATGGCTATTGGGGTTAGTGATATAAAAATATCTGATAATCCTTGTGAAATATGCCTTAAAGGGAAACAAAGTAAATTACCTTTCTCTAGCAGTAAAAAGAAATCAAGAAAAATATTAGATCTAATTCATACTGATCTAATGGGGCCTATGGAACAAACATCTATTGGTGGAAGTAAATATATTTTTACTCTAATTGATGATTATTCTAGAAAGATGTTTGCTTACTTCTTATCACATAAAAACCAAGTATTTGAAACTTTTAAGAAATTTAAAAGAATGATTGAAAACCAAACTGATAGTAAAATTAAAGGGTAAAACTGAAGGAGAGTGTCCTCAGCACCGATTATCTTCAAAGTTTGCACTATAACGTATTTTGATGCACTAAACACGAATCCGTTGGAAAAAAAAGTTGCTCGCAACTAGGAAAGAAGTTATTTAAAAAAAAAGTTCACTGTTATGAAGGTTAGGGAAGACTGCCTTGGACGACTTTTAGGCATAGAATTCTTTTCATTTCTGTGAGTTGGATTGACTAGGGGTTTTGATGTTTTCTTGAGCGAGCGGAGCAAGCGGAAACGCATAGCACGTATGCCCAAAAGCGACAGTTTACGACCAAGTCAGCTACCACAGGTGAGTCTAAATTTCAATTACACTTCGTCATTAAGGACTATTGCGCAGGCGCGTGTTTACATATAAGCTGTTTACCCCGTCTTTTATAACCTCCATAACAGTGAACTTTAGTGCTTAATAACTTCTTTCCTAGTTGCGAGCAACTTTTTTTTTTCAACGGATTCGTGTTTAGTGCATCAAAATACGTTATAGTGCATATTTTGAAGAAAATCGGTGCTGAGGACACTCTCCTTCAGTATTACCGTATAATCCATCAATTAACTATTAGATATACACCGGAACAAAATGGAGTCGCAGAAAGAGCAAATAGAACAATAGTAGAAAAGGCTCGTTGTTTATTATTTGACTCTGGTCTTCCTAAAGAATATTGGGCAGAAGCTCTGAATACAGCAGTTTATCTTATCAATAGATCTCCTTCATCAGTTTTAAAAGAAAAGACACCATTTGAAGTTTGGTCTGGACGTGCACCTAATATATCACACCTAAGAGTTTTTGGCAGCCAAGTTATGTCACACATACCCAAACAAAAAAGAAAGAAATGGGATCCTAAATCTCAGAAATTGATCTTTATAGGTTATGGTAATAATGTAAAAGGGTACAAATGTCTTAATCCTGATAGTAAAGAAATTATTTTCAGCAGAAATGTTGTATTTTTGGAAAATAGAAGTAACTCTATAACTCGTTCTTCAAAAAAGGATGAAAAGAATTGTAATGAAGTAGTACAGTATCCATTGGAAGATGATAATGAAGAGACTAATGTTAACGTTGAGGAGGAGACATTACCTAAAGTAGATGATATTAAAGAAAATAATTTAGATAAAGATGAAGAAATAGGATCAGCTACTACCACTAGAAGCGGAAGACTGGTGAAATTTCCTGAGACTGCAAAATTATCAAGTTTATTATTCGACATTTCTTCAGCCAGAATCTGATGATCCTAATACTTTTAAAGAGGCTTGGAGTGATAAAGAATGGCAGTTAACAATTAATAAAGAACTTACGTCTTTGGAAGAACTAAACACATGGTCGATAACAGACCTCCCTCAAGGTAAAAAGGCAATTGATTTAAAGTGGGTTTTTAGAACCAAAACAGATGGGACAAAAAAGGCTCGACTATTAGCAAGGGGATTTCAAGAAGAAAATAACTGCATTTGTAGTAATGTGTATGCCCCAGTTGCTCGCTCTTCTACAGTAAAGATGATTTTAGCACAATCAGTTATGGAAAACTTGAAAATTCGCCAACTTGACATACCATCAGCTTTCCTTCATGGTGAAATAGACACAGAGATATTCGTTAAAATTCCAGAAGGTCTGAATGTCAGTAATAAAAAAATTTAAAATTAAATCACTCTTTATATGGCTTAAGGCAAAGTCCTAAGAATTGGAACACTAAATTAAATGAATATTTATTAAGCTTAGAATTTCAGCGTTCAAATTATGACTTTTGTTTATATTTTAAAAACTCTGTTAAATTAGTCATTCATGTAGATGATCTTTTATTAATAGGTAAAGATAATGACATTAAAGAAGTTATACAAGCCCTAAAAGAAAAATTCAGTGTGCGGGATATGAGAGAAATAAAGAATTTCTTAGGTTTAGAAATCACTAAATGTAATTCATCTCTATATATTACTCAAAAATCTTTTATTAATAAAATGTTAAATGATTTTAATATGCCAGTTGGCAAAGGAGCTAAAACACCGATGGAATCAAATTTTCAATTTGATCCAAATCAACTTGTGATAGATGTCCCATATCGTAGACTGATAGGTTCTCTGATGTACCTGGCAACAAATAGTAGGCCTGATATTATGTTTGCAGTATCCTATTAAAGTCGTTATTTGGACAAGCCAACTCAACAAGTCTGGACAGCAGCGAAAAGAGTGTTGCGATATCTAAGAGGAACATTAGATAAACAGTTAAAGTTTACCAAAGGACCTATGAACTTAACAGCATTTTCAGATGCTGACTGGGGCGGAGATAAAAGTGACCTCAAAAGTGTTACAGGTGTAGTTGTACTGTATGGAGGCAATCCAGTTTGTTGGCTTTCAGAGAAACAAACTTGTGTTGCACAGTCTTCAGCAGAATCTGAATATGTGGCCGGAGCTGCAGCGGCACAGGAACTCACAAACTTGAAAGGTATCTTATCCGAGTTCAATATTGAAGACCAACCAATTCTATTCATGGACAATTTAGGCGCTATTTCCATGGCTGAAACTTATGAAAACTCCAAACGCACTAAACATATTGAAATAAAAATGCATTTTATTAAGGATTGTGTAAATAAGGGATTATTCAAAATTGAATATGTACCATCCTCAGCAAACATCTTTACAAAGCCCCTACAATATGAAAAGCTTAGTCAGTTTAGAGACAAGTTGCAATTATTATGAGTGGACATTAATCTAACTCTTTATTTTGTATTTGTATTTATTCGATTTAAAATTTTATCTTTGTTTGTATTTTTTGTATGTTGGAAAAATGTTTAAATCGAGGAGGAGTGTTAGAATTTGTACCTCTGTGTAGTATCTAGTACATACTTACATGTAGAGCTACCGCTTCTTGTACCAGTTGTAATGGCGGCGTTCCTTGCTTCTCAATGTGGCTTTATACAATATACTTCTTATTAACTTAAATGTTAATGGTGTTAATTAATTATGCTTCCATAATCCTTAATTTTCTTCATCAGCTTGCTCGTTTCCTCTTACTCCCATATTCGATGGCACCCAAAGAAAAAAAGTCCGACTCGCAGGAACTGCGTCATCTTAGCGCGGTTCCAGTTTTTTTTTTTTTTTTTTTTTTTTTTTTTTTTTTTTTTTTTTTTTTTTTTTTACGGCACATCTACATCTAGGTCATTAGCGCCGACATCCAGGGTGTAGCGAGGAATTTCACCAGCGAGCCGTGGGATGATAAAATTCCTGCCGGAGGTTGGGAATCGAACCCACCATCTCCCGCTTATGAATCCAAGGCGCTAGCCATTAGACCACGGGAGACCCCGGTTCTTGTTCATATCCCTATTCTCATTTGAAAAGCATAGAATAGAAACAGATAATATTTTCCTCGGCCTTTGTTCAAAGGGTTTTATGGCTGGCTATACCTGGGGTCAGGTCCGCAAGACCCTAGAATCCTCTTCTACCGATACTTCATTTCATACGTTTCAATGAATTGGAAAATATCAAATATTTTCACACATTCCTGTGTTCTTTTACTATAGTAATAATTCTACAGATAAAATCAATTAAAAAATAAAATAAAAAAACCAACAGCATAAAGGCAATTGAAAATATTCAAAAGACGTCAACGAATCTTTTTCTCTTGGCAAGCTATATTTCTAACAATGAATTATTTTTCTTATTTTGCCTAATCTGTTTTATTGTAAAATACATTATCCAACTATAAGCAATTAAAAAATAACAAGGAATAAAAACAGACAAAAAGAACAGTTCGAATAAGCAAAATCAATTACTTTAATGTTTTAAGTACTTATTTCTCCGATTGACATCGCCTAATCAAAACTTTCATCAGAACCTTTTTTGTAGAGCATTTAGTAAGCTTTCTAATGGTATTCTTTCGTTTACCAAATTCTTAACCTTTTTCGAGATATTAAGGAAAATATACAAAGTTACCAAAACTTTTTATGTCTGTTAATAAAATATTTTATTCTAACCCTTCCTTAACTCCAAATGTAACCAAAATTTCAACATATTAGTTTTAATGAAAGTAGAACATGCAGAAAATGTTTCAACTGAATCCCATGATTCTAAGTACCCAAACCAAAAACGGTATTCAAAAACTATTTTTCCAATTTTCTCGAAAACGGTTAAAGCTATCGCCTTGAAAATGGTTTCATTCGTTTTCCTAGCCCAAGAAGCCTATAAAAAGAGTACTTACAAGCTTATGAACTCAAAAACGTAAGCGTTACGATTTTTTTTGCGCGAATTTCGCCCCAAGCGCCATCTTCCAGTGGGCGGATTCTACTGGTTAACGAACTTGACCTTTCAAATTGGACGACGGATTTTTGTACCAAATTTCATCAAAATCGGACCATCAGGGAAGCCAGAAATGAGCGAACAGACAAATATATATATACATATATATATATATATATATATATATATATATATATATATATATATATATATATATATATAAATATATACATATATATATATATATATATATACAAATTTTAACCACCGTTATTTTCGGTCTCTAGGGGTTCTGAAACGCGAAATTTTCTAGTCGGCACTTCCGGATTGTTTCATTGTATCAACCCTATAAGCGGGGTTCCTCCCTATGGGGGAGGGAGGAACCGCGCTAAAAATGATGCTTTTGTTCGTATTCCTTAACAATGAAATTACTTTTTTCGAAAGCCAACTTTTCGTTGCTCCTTCATTACTGAGGCTTTGTAAACTGCTAAAGGAATCAGTGGCTATTAGAAAGCTGTCTCCTGATGAAGCAAGAGCATCATTAATTAAAAAATAATTAATTCTTCATTAAATAAAAAAAATCAGCCAATGAATAATTAAATAAATACGTAAATTCTTATTCAATAAAAATTCATTGAATAATGAGCAATTATGTTATTCCTAGAATCTACTATATATTTGTCAAATACCACTCACTCACTGACCTATCATCGCCCAGCCAAAACCTCTTGACAGAAAAATTTGAAATTTTGCATGGACACTCCCTATAGAACGTAGACGCTCGCTAAGAAAGGATTTTTTGATATTCGAATTTTTAAGTATTTTTAGAGGGGTTTAAAGTTTGAGTTGGGTAGAGCAGGCAAGCCTAGGCAGCAAGCGTTGCTAGGACGATAACAGAACAGCTGTTACCTTACATTATCTATTTCATAGTATTATTTTTAATTGAGGTTAATTTCCACTATGATGGCAGTCCTTGAATTACTAGAAATAAAATGTGATTTTGTCCCTCATAGAGTTTACGCCCTGCCCTGGTGATGGCCCATCCGAGGTAATAATATCCCGAACCACTTGACACAAAAATTTGAAATTTTGCACGGACAATACGTTTAGAGTGTAAACACTCGCTAAGAAAGGTTTTTTTGATATTCAAATGTTTAAGTACTTTTAGGGGGGTTTGAATTATTCAGAAGTTCCTCATCGGCTCAAAAATGGTTCGATTTTGATAACATTTACAAAAATCTTTCTTCTCATTTAAAAGGTCAAGTTCATTAACCAGTTGAATCCGTTTACTGGAACGTGGTTTTTGGAGCGAAATTTGTGCGAAAGATTTCTTAACGTAGGAAACCATTTTTTAAGCGAGTTCTGTAGCCATTTACCAGAAAAATTGATAGAAATACTTTTCAAAACTAATTTTCTGTTTGGGTATTCAGAAACGAAGTATATGGAAAAAAATTGTATAAATGGTGATACAAAGTTTTTGGATCTCAGTATATTTTCTAAAATATCTCGAAAACGGTTAGGAACTCGTAGTAAGTGGAATATTCTGTTGTAATGTTCGGTGGGACGATGTCAATCGAAGAGATAAGTGCTTAAAACTTCAAATTTGTTAGTTTTATGCTTTTCAACGTGTATTTGTCTCTGTTTATCTAACTTTTTAAGCGGTTGTATTTATTTATTTTTATTTTTTATTCATTTTTTTTTTTACTCTCCAACAAGGAAACAAGCACCTCCACATGGTGTTTCCTGGGCAACTTGAAAGTACGTGCAATAATAAGCTGTACAAAATTATGCAGTAGCGTTAATTTTGATTATATGTTATCTAACTCAATATAAAAATACTTATCGGCCGTGGTGAAGCACGGGTATTCAGCTACCACGGGCATTCAGCTAGCACAAAATAAAACAGTGGATGAATAATTTATTCAATGAATAAATTCTTATTCAATAAAAATTTATTTAAACGATTATTGAATAAAATATTTATTGAATAATGCCCACCATCATCATGGTCAGATTTCAAGGACGAGTTGCGGGTCTGAACAGGGCCGCCACATGGGGGGGGGGGCAACAGGGTACAGTTGTCCCGGGCCCGGGCCGATCCTCGCTAATTGGAAAAAAGTACCGAAAGTGACCTTTGCAGCACCGATTGTCGGCTTTTATTCTCATTTTGCTCAAAACTCAAGATGAAAATAATTTTAAAATGACCAAAGTCCTATAGCAAAGTACTAGAATTTTTATTCTGGCTCTGAGAAGTGGGGGCCCGTGATCTGGTCCCGGGCCCGGCTCTGAGATGAGGCGGCCCTGGGTCTGAAACATCCCTCCTAGCATTTTGTTACCTTTAAATCACTCGTATAAATTAAAATTAAAAGAGTGAACTTCAATTGCATACATTTTCAATCTGGTCTATGAATCAGCATTCTATAAAGTAAATATTCGCCTTCGCTACCCTGAAGCACTTCTAGAACTTTGACTTGGATTTCCCAACATCCGGATTTCTCTTCCAAGGTCCTGAAACCTCTCGCTCACGTCCATAGCCACGTTGAATGTACCGGTTCCCCTTGATCACCGAAGGTAAGCAACGTCTGGCGTGCCCAGTATCTGCATGGGTGACCTGCCCCGTGCCGTTGACATTATAAAAGAAGAATGTGAGCTCAGAGTCATAGGAAGACAGCTGGTGGAAGCAAATGTTTTAAATATTTTGAGATTTTGGTTCTTATTTGGCTTTCCAAATGTATCTAAATATCTTGGTATTTCACTCCAAAGCCCAAGAGTTACTAGTTATTATCGCAAGCTTATTCAAGAAAACATTAAATACAGAAAAGATAAGCAGCTTTACCGGAATGATTTCGTTCAAATGTTGTTGCAACTGAAAGAAAAAGGTAAAGTTGAAGTACAAAATTGGGATCCTAATGATGATTACCTGAAAACTGATGACTCAGTGGGAAATACAGAAACATTTGGTAAGAATTTTATTTCTTTAAAAAAATATATTGTTTAATACTAGTATATTCAGTACAGAAACATTCGGTTCTTTCTGTTAGAAACAAAAATATATATGTAAAAATAACTTTATAAGATGTCTTTTAGCGTGGTTCCTCCCTCCCTCCATAGGAAGGAAACCCACTTATGAGGTTGTCCTCATGACGCAATTCGGAAGTGCCGACACAAAAATTTCATGTTTCAGATCCCATAGATCAATAATATAACGGTAGTTCAAATGTGTTTGTGTGTGCGTATATATATATATTTATATATATATATATATATATATATATATATATATATATATATATATATATATATGGTCATGTATATATATGGATATGTATGGTCAACTTGGTTGAGCGAATTCGAAATTTTCTTAGAGGCTGTTGATATTACAGTTGATGTACGGAAACGCGAATTGTGCAGGTCATGAGGTCCAGGAATTATTTCGAAATTTTCAAAATTTAGGCCTTTCTTATGAGGAGGCAAAGGAAAAGTTGACGTCCTATATACGTAATCATTCCGCTTCCAGGAAAAATGTTGACTCATGAAAAAAATGGATGTAAGTACCGAAAGTGACCTTAAGTGACGCAGAAAAAATGGATGTAAATACACATGGACGTGTATTTACGTCCATGTTCCGCGTGTATTTAATTCCGTGTTCCCCTGTGCGTAGGACTTGTTTCTGATATTGTCTATGGACTTATTTGCATTTTAACCCATTCGAGGCGTTGATTTTTTTTCGAAAATGGACCTCAGGAGCGACATTTTTTTCTTTATATTGTTCATTTGTAATAAAATAAGACATGTTTACTATGGAAATCACCCAATTTATTAGTGACTTCACATAAATAAGTCATTGTACACTCGATGTGCTCTTCGAAACATTTGTATTGAGTGAATTGAATTAAATACAAAACAACTTCATATTTTCGTCTTTTGATTTGACGCAGGAACAGGATAGAGTCCCCCTATTTGTAGAAAGCGCTCCTTGCGGCGGCCTTGCGAACCTACGTTTGGCGGATTATTCTATTGAAACATAGTACAAAGTAATTCCCCCTATCCGATTGACCGATTTAGCTCATTTTTACAACACTTCTCTTTCATTTGTTACCCATGACGTATACCGCGTTTCGTTACAATACAGCAGAAATTACGACCGGTATGAGTATATTAGTAATTTGTGTCCGGAGTAAACCCCCCCCCCTCCTCCTAATGAACCGATTTAGTTTATTTTTACAGCCCATTTTTCTCTGTAGATTACGACTATGAATACTAAGTTTCGTTGAAATATATCAAAAACTACGGCGTGCATGTCAAATTAGTGTTTTGGGTTCCACTTCCCTTTGAGCGATTTTGTAGGTTTACGAACTCGTTCAATCGTTTGTTAATTGACCGCTATATACCAAGTTTCGTGACGAAAAAACAAAAACTCTGGCCGCTATCGTGTTAACAGACACACACATATATATATATATATATATACTTACTTACTGACGGGCTCTACAGTCCGAGGTGGACCTTGGCCTCCTTCAGGATCTTCGTCCATTCATCCCTATCCTTCATTCTTCCCCTCCAATTCACCACTCCCATCCGCTTCAGATCCTCCTCCACGTCACTTCTCCAGCCTTTCCTCTTTTCCTTTTTCCAGGAAATTCCTCCCTAGTTATCCTCTTCGTGGCTGTATCATCGGGCAGTCTTTCCAAGTGTCCAAGCCAGCTAATTCTCCTAGCCTTAATAAAGCGTACAATGTCCTCTTTTTTCACCAGTTCAACCAGCTCCTGATTTTTCCTTATCCTCCATTCGCCTTGTACGCATATGGGACCAAAGATTTTTCTCATAATTTTTTCTTTAATTTTTTATATAAATAGGTATAATTTTTATTTAATATTTATATATATATATATATATATATATATATATATATATATATATATATAGGTATAAGTATATATAGATATATATAAATTTTAACGGGGGTCATTTTTGGTTTCTACTAGGTAGGATCGATAAAGATTTGAAGAAATAATAGCAACAGGTGAGGAATAACCCTTCAAAGCTTCAAAATTTACATTTATTTTGAAAAAAAAAAAAAAGGATTTGAAGAAATTTTTGAAAAATTCCTTCAAGAGTGCGACCTCAATTTTACTTTCCTTCGGAGGAAAGGGCTAAAAGGCATCAACCTATACTTGCTAGAAAAGAGTGGGAACCTATAGATAACCGTTTCCAATAATCTGAACTATGTAAATTTGTTTTGATATACTTGCCTAGCCTTAATTTGCATACTTAGTAATAAATAAATAAATAAATAATTGTGTTTAGCCAATTTATGATGATTTGCTTATTCAGGAATAAGGAAATTATTCCTTATTCAGAATGTCTATAAATATATTCTATTTTCATTATTATTTATATTTCATTATTTTATTTCAGCCATGTGATATGCTGTGATGGTCATGAAGTATGGAGTGGCAAAGTTTTTAATGCATTACAAAGCCACGCTCTCTGAAAATACTAAGTTTCCATTGCAACACAATAACAGGTTTTTTGGTGCATTTCCCGCTAAGAAGATATTTCTCAGAATTGAAAAAATATGAATCAAATGTACAAAAGTTATTAGTCTGTATATATTTCACTGAAATTATTGTTATGGTGTAATCTTAAATAAAGTATAAATTGAAAATTGTTATGATACTGCTTTATAATAGTAAGAGGTAGAATAACCTCCTGCAAAGAACTCTCTTCTTCATCAAGAATACACCAATACTATGTAAGTCAATACAGTATACAAAAAAAATGTTATTTCATTATAATATAATGTTAATTTCATGCAAAAAAATAAAATTGTGTTTTTTTATGTTGTTGTTTCGTTTTTTTAATAATTTACCTTAGTAACAGTTAAACTATACTTTGACATAGAGTTTTTAATCATGCCAACATTTTGTCATAAATTGTAAACTTTATTATTTAACTAAATAATTTTGTTTTAATAGCTGCATTTCATTATGTTGATCATTAAAAGCCAAAATGTTTTGCTTATTAATTTTTTTTTTTAATTGGCCACAATTTACCCCTACAAAGCACCCTTTTTTGGCCTTCGACACTTACTATGGGCGTATATAACATAGGTATTCTATTTTGAGTGTAATAGCATTAAAGTTGGCTAGAACTCTTCCAAGATCTAAATTGTTAGTATTCCATACACCGGAAATGGTCTCAGCCCCCCCCCCCCCCGAAATTTTCCCAGCCCCTCCGAAATTATTTTCTATATACGCCCATGACACTTACTAACAAATTGGCCATGGTAATGAAATAATGCAACTTTTTTGAGAGTCCCATCTACCAAACCAAAAAAATGTTTGTGCTGTGCATGGAACATTAAAAATGAAAAACCTTTATTTCGTTATAAGTTATTTGTTTGGGTAGCTGCTGTGAATTTGGTTTAAGAAATTGTTGCACAAGTTACATGAGAATTTAAAAAACAAGCGTTTGGGTCATTCCATGTCAAATCAACAAGGGTCACAACCCGACCTTCTTGGATTTTGATAAAATTTGGTAGGTTGGTTACTCTAACCAAAAACAATTTTTTTAAATTTTGTTTCCGGTATTTTACTATTAATTTTCAAAGTATTGAAAACCCGCCTTTTTTTGGTCAACTGGAAAATGTTAGTTGCTTGGTAGATTAAGTTCTATTCTAGCTAGAACAGTCAGCATAGTCTCATTGTTTAGCTAATTAAATGGACTTTAATTTGATATACAACAAGACCAACTTATTACAAATTTTACTTTTTAAAAAATTGTACGTAACGGTTTTTAAAAAACTGTACTTTTAAAATTCTAAAAAAAATATATTTGAATCTTCAGTTCATTGACTACATATGTTGTTAGTTTCATTATGGGATGGCAATGGGTTCCCATTAAAAATAAAATTTATTTAAAAAAGGTCATGTCCATTTTGATGCTAATGTGATAGTACATTTGTTTAGTTTTATTAGTACTATTTCAATAAATATTAATGATCAGGTTTCAAAATTGGAATCTTATAACATTGCTATATACAAGGCTCCACTCACTGCATTCACAAGTTAAAATTAATTTTATATACTACATGATTTCTTTACTTTGTAATATTACATATTTAGTGAAGATGGAGATAGTTAGCCGTTGCATTATCCCTCCCCCTAGGCATTCTCTAGTGGTACGTATCTATATATTAATTTTTATAAATTGTATTCACTTATAGAATAGATTGTATTTTCTCACTATGTGAAAAATATTCCTTTTTTGTACTGATTAGTTTGTTGTACTGCTTACTTACTACTTTCTACATGCTGTTTAATTTCCAACTACCGTATTTTCATTGTTTAAAATTTATTGTCTTGATGTATATACTACGCTCATTTCTGCCTGTTTTTTACTTACAAGTTGTATATTTATTTTTTTACTTATAAGTTGTATTTTTTTTAGCTGAAGAAGGCTGCCAATGTGCAGCCGAAATGTCCAAATACAGATTTCTTCCTGACGTTTTTCTCCTAGCCGAATCCCAACTATACCTTGTCTTCGTATTACAAATTTATGAGCTAACGTATATATTAATCATAAGCTCACCTACATTGAACATCTGAATTGTCAATTATTTGTATTGATGTGCTGTGTCTATGAATTATTTTTTTATGTGCATGTCCATTACTATAAGTGAGAAACTAAAAACACTGGATCGTATGATTTCTAATATTTACACTACACATAGTTGTCCTTGACATTAAAAAATACATGGAAACCTTGTTTTTACTATCTACAAATAAGTCTTGAACATAAGTTCATTTCACTAGGTGACAATGAGTAAGTCCTTCCTATGGCAGTTTTGGGGTTTAATGTCATCCTCACATCACTGATTTTAATCTTTAAGATGTCAGGATGGCGAGGAAATGAAAAAGACACTGCTGGTCCATGTGGATGCAAGAAACTAACTTCTATTTCGTCTATCACCTCATATTTGTTGAGAACACAGGCCAGCCTCCAGTGGCCATCATATTCACATGCAATAAAACCACCATGTCACTTCTGTATCAGTTACTAGTACAACTTCACTTTTATTGGAGTTGGAATAAAGTTTAGTCCTAATTTTATTTTTAGTTAAAGGAATGAAAGAGTGCAATTTCTGGGTTGCAGTAATTGTGCAACATATATTGAATTTCTCCTTTAATCTAAGCTCTGCCTGAACTTGGTTTTCTGTGGTTTAAAATTTAAAATGAATTCCTAGGATATTTTCCTTAGCGAACACATAAAACTGTTGAGGATTCAAGATTTGTTCAGAGAGAGGTCTTTCCAGACTCGTTCTCGCTGTCAGCCTTTTGACAGTCCCACCAAGACCATCACACGCTCCTTTACCATGGGATGTAGCAAAAAAATGCCACTCAGCACGGATCCCAAAATTTTTTTCATGATAACATAAGTTAATAAAGTTTTTTGTTATTCTTATATTGTGCGGCAGAACCGTCAGAAAAATAATATATTTTGGTAGGCTTCTTTCTCAAATGTTCCGTTAAAAATTCAATTAAATACAATTGAAAAAGAAACACTGCTACTGTGTCATATTTTCTGATATGACTGCAAAGACAATGTGTTTTGTTTTATTATCTTCTTTATAGTATGCTATAAAAGGGTGTACTGTAGCTTCGGTGTTAGTCCAATAATAACCCTGCACCTCATCTTGGACAATAAATGAGTAATTTCCTGAAAAATCACATATTACTCACCTTCTTTTAAGACCTCCTTTTTTATTTTATGGAAATCAGACTGTTGAGTTGCAATGGAAGAATGACGTTAGGGAAAGTCTAATTTTTCAATCAAACTATCAATAAATTCTTCCGATGATTGAATTACTGTTTCCAGAGAAGTGCGATCTACTGTAACCCACTTTTCGTAGGTTATGTGGTCAATGTTGTGAGCATCTAATGTTTCTTTAAACAAATCTCTCAAACTACCAGATTTGGGACAGAATTCACATTTGTTAAAATAGCAGCGAGGCAAAGGAGGATTGCACATCACCCTAGCAATGATGTGCTTGTAAGTAATTTCTTCCTCCATTAACTTGGAAATCTTGCAACCATCTAACATTAATTTGAAATTCTGATGTGTTTTGCACACACACACACACACTATGAGTGCCACTTCCACCCGCCAACAAACAGTTCTTAGGTCTTAAATCTGCAAATTTTGAAAAACCTGTATTAACATCAGTGTATTGCTCTTTGAACTTAGCATATATTTCTTTTAAGTTACTCAGTACTAATCGTTTTTGTACTTGGGTTTTTTCTCCATCAGGTATTATTGTAACATAGTCTTTTTTCCAGGCATTGGTCTACTTATTTCGTCAGAACAATAAACTTTTTTCACCAATTCAACCGTCTTTCCATCAAGAACCTTTCCAGGTTTAGGGTTGGGTGTTGATAAAATCCCCTTTTCTTTCACCAGTTCCTTGACCTTTCTGGCCATGTAGTTGCTACAACCAAACTCTTCCTGAATAATTCTTACTGACCAATTTTGAGGTAGGATTGACAACAATGTCATTTTCTCACTTCTGGAAGAAGCCTTTCTAAATTTTTCTTTTAATTGTTCTATGATTTCAGTTTCAGGTGTGTCAACTGTTTCCTCATCCGAAGAGACATTTAAATTTCTTTTTATTGCAGAAGCGACCTTTTCATATTTAGTTTTTGGATAGCTCTTTTCATTCAAGCGTTTTTTTCTTTATTGGAGTCTCACCCAGTACCTGCAATGAAATGTTAAGGCTATCCACAATAACCTCAGCTGACAAGCTTCCCTCTGCTGATTCTTGAGAGCCCTGTGAATCGCTCTCAATTTGTGATATTTTTTTTCTGCATAAACAAAAACAACAAACTTTTAGTCCCAAAATTATTGATGGAAGTTTTTCTACCATGTTCTCAGTTACTTTTCTTAGGTTCTTCTTTTGGTTGTTGTGGCCTTTTTCTTTAAAGGGGTTACAGCATATGGCTGAAATGTTAGGCATTATGGCTGAATTTTTGACCTTACAACTTGATAATTTGAAACTAAAAATTGATTATAATTTTAATCAAAATAGCTTAAATAATATCAATGATCAATCAGATAATTAGGGAATTAATTATCTTTGTTGGTATCATAGACCTAGATAGTTGTAGAAATTATTAATACATCAATACTCTCAACTTATTAATAGGCTTAAGAAGTAACAAATGTTTCTCAGAAACTTTAAGCCGCTTAAAAGGTACTATTTCATTTTAACATTGAAGTTATTGGTTAGAATCATCATTGGAATAAGATAACGTCCACAAACTGCCACTTTAAAGTTAGACAATTCAGAATTCAATAAGAATATTATGTAGGTTATGTGACAATTAGAGGAAATCCCTGAAAATATTGGAGGGAATCCAGAAAACAATCTTGCCAACTCCTTATTATTATTATTATTTCTAGGCAGAAGTAATTTATTAGTGACAATAACATAAAACAGCAAACAATCAAAAGATAAAATAATAATTTTAATGTTGATATTTTAAAATTAATAATTTTTATATACACTTGTATTTTTTACATAATATTTTATCTATCCTTCTTACTCTGCATTATACTTATTAAAAGTCATATTTTTGGAAATAAAAATTCAAAATGTGATCAGGGATGCTTATTGCTGAATTTGCAATACAAAAATACCTCACTGACCACAATACTACACAGTGACAATTATAAGTTAAAATTATTTTATAATATGATCCCATTGCCATCCCACAATGAAATTAACAGCATATGTAGTCAATGAACTGAAGATTCGAATATATTTTTTTTCAGAATTTTAAAAGTACAGTTTTTCAAAAACCGTTACGTACAATTTTTCGAAATTTTGTTTGAAAAGTAAAATTTGTAATAAGTTGGTCTTGTTGAATATCAAATTAAAGTCCATTTAATTAATTTAAACAATGAGACTATGCTGACTGTTCTAGCTAGAATAGAACTTAATCTACCAAACAAATAACATTTTCCAGTTTACCAAAAAAAGGCGGGTTTTCAATACTTTGAAAATTAATAGTAAAAAAACGGAAGCAGATAATTTTTTTAAAAAAATTGTACCATTCAAGGAGTTGTTAGAGCTATTAGGATTCCAAATAATCTAAGAGGGTCGGGTTGTAAACAGTACTTTCATTGGTTGAATTGACATGGAATGGCCCGGTTAGCAAAAAAAAATAAAAAGAAATGTGGAAACGCCTGTATCTAGGTAAATAATACAAGTAAAAATTTCTCCTTTGTGGCATTCAACTACACTTCTGTCGGCGTACACACCCCTCAAGTATGGCGATTTCCATCGGGACCACCCGGTATATATAAATACATACACAAATATGAACCACCGTTATTTTCGAGATCTATGGGTTCTGAAACGTGAAATTTTCTAGTCGGCAGTTCCGGATTGCGTCATGATGTCAACCTCATTAGTGGTTTTCTTCCCTATGGAGGCAGGGAGGAACCGCGCTAAAACGGTGGACATGCTGGGACACGACAATGGCCATATCCACATTGAATGGGTGACCGACCACGTGCTGTTGGTATTAAAAAAGGGTGGCAACCTGTAGATAGGCGAGCGTTAATAGCCCAGTATTTGATACGCCATTAAACCCGAAAAACAAAATACTGGGAAGAAGCCCCCCTTGTTTCCATGAATTTAATGTGAGTTGTTTATATTGGAAACTAAAATGATATTTTAGTCCCCGTTATTTGAAAAACATAACTTTTTAAAATAAACACACTCACACACACACATATATATATATATATATATATATATATATATATATATATATATATATATATACACACATACATACATATATACATACATACTTCGTGTTTTGTACGAAGTATTTATTTTGTATTTTCTTAATATCTGTTGAACAAGAAAGTACAACACTGCTTATTGAAACCTTTTTTCCCTCTAATAAAGGCTTTTTCAGGCTTTAGCACTCTTAATTTACAGCCTTATTTTCTCTGAGATAGGACTAATACCATCAAAGTAAGTATTAAGTTTTCTTCAGATAACTTTAATGATTTAAATATTTCTATTAAATCCACTATAGTTTTGCCTATTTCTGAATATTCGAGGTGATATAGTTCTTACCAGTGTATATATTTTGTTTTCCCATACATATTTTAATTTCACGAAGCGATGTATTTTGTGACGGAACTGTTGTGTAATATGTTTTCCTTCCATGCATTTCCTGACATTTCAAACATGTTGGAGTCTTATATGATTATAAGCAGTTGTTTAATTCAAATTATTTAGGAGACATTCCATGTAAAAACATACTGCCAAAATTCCTTTTCGAGACAACAATATTCATCTGGCAACAATCTATACTTTTACAATTTTTGCTACATAACTGAATTTTCATGATAGGGAGTTTTTTTTTTGAATTTGTTCAGCATTAAATTGCGAATGGAAATATATTGCTAGATATAATATTTAGAGCCAAATGGTTTTAAAAATGTTTACAAACATTGACATGCATCCATAAATTGCTGAATAACATGAGTCTGTCTCCATGTACATCTAAACCCTTTTATCACCAAAAACTAGATTAGTTCAACAAACTGGTGTAACAAAATTAACTTATTTAAGAGCTGATCAAGCTTATTCTATTAAAAAGTACATAAATCCGATATTGGTCTGCCTTTATTAACTCTAAAAATACCCCAAGTATACATATAAAAGTACCTTTATAATTTTGTTGACTATTTGTATGGTGTTACTAATTAAAGTAAAATACAAAAACGTTCATCTTGTTAATGTAGGGCCAAAATTTGTGTTTCCCTGTCAAAAAACAGCTATATTAAAAATGCAGGAAAATGGTGCAATTAAATTACTGTGCTTTTAAGTTTTTACCAAATTACAGCTTATCGTAGTTAATGTATTCAAAAGTATCAAGATTAGCTGCTGGTATCAAACATTTCAAAATGTACTGCTTCTATTCTAACTCAAAGTGATGTACAATAATAAATGGGAAACTGGGGCTGTAGTGAATAATATGTTATCTCTATTCAATAAAATAAAGGAAAACAAATACACATTAATAGAATTCTATTAATTTTAGCGATTTGGATTGACTAGAGTTTTAATATCTGACAAGTGGAAAGGCATAGCATGTATGCCCATAATGCGAAATAAATATATATTTAAAAATAATTGTAAATTTTAAGGGCCTCCTCACCCGTGGTAACCTGTCACTTATGCGTTTTTTGGTGTGAAGAAATGTATAATACTAGTTAACTTGAAAATCTGAGCATATTTTTGAATTTAATTAGCGAAGTATAAATTATTGTTGAACGATTATATTTTTCCTTTAATCTATTCTCTTAAACAAGTAAATTGGTAAAAGGCTTATGTCGATATCATTTTCTAAACTCAAGAAATAAAATAAAGCATTTGAAACATATTTTATTTTATTTCTCGGCTCCTAAGGCGCATTGGACGGAGCGCTCGGACATGTGTCGACTATTTTTCAATGTAGAAACACCAGAAAAAAAATGGGCCACATCGGTGACCCCACCATTGTATACTCCCCTTGTAAGCCAATACTCATCTTTGACAGTGACAAGAGAATGGGAGTGTAAAGTTGGGGAGCTTGGGAGATAAAAAGATCCCCCCCCCCAAAAAAAACATAAATGTGAAATAGAGGCCAAGTTCCTCCCCCCACAAAGAAACACTCCCTTCCCCAAAAAGCGAGAAAAATCTCCTCCTAAATCCCCCAAAAAACGCCTTACCATCCTAAACTCCTGAGTTGGTGTATTAAGTGTACCATATTTTCAACCAAAAATATTTGCCAATACAAGAAAGAAATGTCCAAGTTCATTACTTAGAAGACCTCATAGTTACTTACTAAGAATAGTAAAGACACTTCAACTGACCTTTAAAAACAACAATAAAAATACTTATATCCAGTTACTAAAATATCACTGTCCTCAACCAGGTTTATTCTTAAACTTGGCAATGTTTAGTTTTCTCTCTAAAGATAATTTCGGCATAAAAACAAACATTGCAACATCTCTTGTATTGGCACTCATACTACTTTTTTTGGAGTGTAGGATGGTAAGGCGTTTTTTGGGGTTTTTTTGGGGGGGTTTTCCGCTTGTCAGATATTTCTCGCTTTTTGGTGAAGGGAGTGTTTCTTTGTGGGGGGAGGAACTTGGCCTCTATTTCACATTTATGTTTTTTTGGATCTCATTACTTTTTTCTAAGTATTAATTAAAATTTAGTTGCCGCATACCTACTGGCTTTTGTACTTCATACAAAACCAAGGTCTTTGGATTCTGCATGAAGTTCTCCTTACTGCTTGAAATTTGATGCCAATAATCAACCTACATACATCTAATCACTAGACTAGAAAAGTTAGAAGCTATTCCAGATGACAGTACTCTAGAGGTCAAATTGATTGCTCTCTTAACTAAACTATTACACTGTAAAACTCAGGAATCTCATCCCGAGGATAAAGATCTCCATAAGGAAAGTGTAGAAGGCCTTCAAGAAAAAGAAAAGAACAAAGAGGATACATTTTCGGTTTGTGATCCTAAACTTTGTAATTTAGAAGACTTTGAAAAACTTAGTATCTGCTTTCAAGTATATTATGCAGTTAACCCTTACGACTTTATTTACAACATTTAAGAAAGAAGTCACACGTCTTGTTGTTAAGATGCATCGAAATGTTTCTTAAAACATCAAATATAGGTTCTCCTTACCAAGACGATTCATTTGATACCCCACATGATGGGTTTCAGAAGGAATGATGGCTTTCCGAAGAAAAGTATGATGGCTTTTGAACAAAAAGTACAAAACGTCATAGGTAATATGACACTCCCGTATCAAGACCTACCTGCGTGCCAAGTTTGGTCAAAATAGGCCAAACGGTATGGATTTGTGTAACGAACAAACATACAGACAGACAGCCCGATTTTCGATCGCTTATATCTCAGAAACTATTCGATGTAGTATTATGAAAATTTCCAGTTTTACTCACATCTAGTAGTATCATACCTCTGTAAAATTTCATAACTTTATCTTTACCTGGTTGAAAGTTATGAGAGGGTAAAATCGGCTCTAAGACCTCCTGTAATATACACACAGTATGCTTAGGCCGGAACTTGGCCTGGCGCACTACCGTGCGCCTAGATTCGCCGTTACAAGTGCAGTAAAGAAGGCCATTTAAGAAAAGATTGTTATTCTACTTTTGATGGAAATCAAGGTGCGTCTTCCAGAAATTTTCAACGTGGTTATTTTCGTGGTCGTTACTAGAATAACCGAAGCAGAGGTCCATTTCGAGGAACATCTGGTGGTCATGGAAATTGGAGAAATAATCAAGGTTATGCAGCGAATACTCAAGTAAGAAATGATTCTCCAGATATTGATTTATTTCATGTTTCTGTTCATAACTGTGAACCTAATATTTATGAAACTAATGGTGAGGAAATTGAATGGCTCATAGGTAGTGCATGTAATGCCCATTTAACTGATTGTGATGAAAGTTGTTATGAGTCTGTTAATGTCACAATTGGTAATAATAATATAATAAGAGCAACAAAAAATATTATGTGTAAATTTTATTCAGAAAGAGGTGAAAAATTAGTAAATGTAAAAAATGTTTATTATTCGCCTCAAATTAAAAAAAATCGTATAAGTGTTTCATTATTTACAACAGGTGGAAAAAAGCTTATATTTTCAGATGGTAAATGTCAAATTTTTAAAGGTAATGAATTAATGTTTACAATAAAAGAAAGAAATAGACTTTATCCAATTAAAGGTAAAATTAGTAATGATTATAAACAAATTTCGATGAGTTATATAGACAATAGGATGTCGAATAAAGAACATTTGCACCAAATTTTAGGACATGTAAATTTTATAGATTTAAATTAAAGATTTAAATGTTATGTGCAAACATAATTATTTAGATGGTTTACCGAATACAGGTGAACGAACAGCCATTAAGTATGTTGTACATTTATATTTAAGTTATGTGTAGTGCCTCCTTGTAGGAAGAGAGGTTACTACAATGGTTATAGTCGGTATGTAGTTGTCTATGTGAACTAGTGAATATTGGGTCTAGTGAAAGACCCATTTTTTCTGACTAACATAAGCAGAGCTCTTTCATAAACAAAAGCTAATTCAATGTTCAACGTTACTTTACTCCCAGCAAGAACCAATACAATTGCTCGTTGGAATCCTCCAATAGGAAGGCAAAGGAGTTATGCTCATGCGCTGAATCACAAATGCTACTTTAAAAGTAACTGGATGTGGTCTTCGCAAAAAGACCCGAAATATCTTTTGAGGTGGGCCCCACTTATCACTTAGAAGTATAAAAAATAGTTATAAACCAATTTTCAGACCTACTGAATATACATATTAAATTTCATCAAAATCGGTTAAGGCGTTCCGGAGGAGTTTAAACACTAAAACTATGACACGAGAATTTTATATATTATATACTAGCTGAATACCCGTGCTTCGTCACGGCAGATAAGTAGTTATTTTAAATCGGTTACTTTTCTACAATTAACATTTTTACTACTGCTCACAGTGTCAAAGAAATGAGAAGTAATCTAACTGTAAAACGCTGGAACTACCTGCACAGCGCTGCCAGCTGCCAGACAATTACTATTTGGCTGAGAGATTTTTTTAAGAAAAAAAGTTCCGTTCTTATTTTTAAGGTTTGGGTAGACTAACAGTTTAGGATTCCCCCTTCCCGTTAGTTGCTAGGCTTAAAACTCACCAACCATTTTGCTTATAATTTGTACTCTTTTTATCCCCCCCCTGGTATGCCCATCCCATATTAATGTGTCCCGGTTTAACTCTCCAAAAATATGGCAAGCCTATCTGACGGGGACAGGCAGAAAAGAAACGCAATTAAAATTCTATGAGGGACAGTTAATTTCTAGTAATTCAAGGTCTGCCATCATAGTTGAAATTAA
Source organism: Gonocerus acuteangulatus (assembly GCA_946811695.1). NCBI lineage: Eukaryota > Metazoa > Arthropoda > Insecta > Hemiptera > Coreidae > Gonocerus > Gonocerus acuteangulatus. Next base: position 12,681,020 of record OX328123.1, on the reverse strand, counting down.
CCTCAATTAGAAATAAAACTATGAGATAGATAATGTAAGGTAACAGCTGTTCTTTATCGTCCTAGCAACGCAGGCTGCCTAGGCTTGCCTTCTCTAACCAACTCAAACTTTAAACCCCCCTAAAAATGCTTAAAAATACGAATATCAAAAAATCCTTTCTTAGCGAGCGCCTACGTTATATAGGGAGTGTCCATGCAAAATTTCAAAATTTTCTGTCGAGCGGTTTGGGCTGGGCGTTGATAGATGAGTGAGTGAGTGAGTGGTATTTGACAAATATATAGTAGATGTTGAACCAATGTTATTTTCATTATCTATGGTTTCTGAAACGTGACATTTTTTAGACGGCACTTCCAGATTGTGTCATGAGGCCAACCTCCAGGAGGGAGAAAATTCGCTAAAGATTACAAAGTAAAATAACCTTAGTCAGACAGCTTTGAGAGATCGGTTGAACATTTTAATGTAGACAGCTAGGTAAAGAACAGAAAAATATTTACAAGCACTTTATAGTCATAAATGACAGATACTTGTGTACTTTATAAACTCCTCGTCAAAAAAAACGCAACACCCTAAAATTTATTAATTTCACTGGGTTTTTACTGAAGCAGAGAATCATACCTTATTGTGTCTTATAATACAAGTACATAGGAGTAATAAAAAGTGTATTTCAGAAAAAAAAATTTAATTCCTTTAATTACAAACAAAAAATAAAAATGTATCCTAAAAATGAAGAAACAAAATTTTAACTTTTTTAAAATTAAATTGACTATTCTTACACTAATAACCAGTGTTGCCACCTCTTGCTCGAACGACAGCCTCCATACGTGTGGGCATGCTTCTGATCAAGTCCTGGATGGCCTCCTGAGGTAATCTTTCCCACTCTTCCAAAACGGCAGCCTCAAGCTCCCTGAGGTTGAATGGTGCTGGTTCCCTGGCTCGAACACTTCTTTTTAGTCTGTCCCATAAATGTTCTATGCAATTTAGGTCAGGACTCCGCGCTGGCCACGGCAATGTGTCGATATTGACTTCGTTTAGGTAGTCCCTAACAATACGGGCAACATGTGGCCTTGCATTATCATGCATAAGAAATGCATTTTCGTCAATAAATGGCATATATGGCATGACATGGCCCTCCAAAATGTCTGCCACGTATCTTTGTGCAGTCAAAGGGCCCCCGCGAATCGAAACTAACTCCGTGCGAGCTTCCCATGAGATGCCACCCCAGAACATCACGGAGCCTCCACCATAAGGCTCCCTTCCGACGATACAACATTGGCTGTATCGCTCACCTGGCCTCCTCCACACTCTTCTGCGTCCGTCAGGAGAGTTTAGCGCCACTCTGGTCTCATCGGTAAACAGGACTCGTCTCCAGTCATCGACAGTCCAATCTCGGTGCTCCTGGGCAAACCTAAGCGGGCTTTTCGGTGTTCTCTGGAGAGAAGTGGTCCAACCATGGGCCTTCGTGCCCTCAGTCCAGTATTCCTCACTCGTCTCGTAACTGTTGATACCGAAACATGTAAGTTTCGGACACCAGCGACCAAGTTTCTTAAGTCGTTTGCTGTTATGAGCCGATTTCTGAGAGTCTAGAGCCGGATAAAACGGTCGTCTTCCGCTGATGTGACCCGTGGTCGGCCCGATCCAGGTCTTCTTGTGTATCCTCCTGTCTCTCTGAATCGTTTCAAGGCCCGCGCGACAGTTGAAAAATGGACCCCAAGTCGATTAGCAATGTAACGTGTGCTACGGCCTTCTTGGTGCATCGTCACTGCCCTAATTGTGTCATCTCTATCTAACCGTGCCATAATTACTAACGAATTCTAAAATAATGCGTACTTGATGAAATTAACACTGATACTGAACCCTAGTAATTTTTTTTTTTTTTTGCATCGCTAAGTCGATAAGAATGACTATGGAATTAGTGCTGTTTATAAACAATAGGATTAAAGATAAGAAGAAGTGCTGGAATTCAAATGAAATTGTTGTTTTTCTCCTCCTATGTATTTGTCTGATAAGAAACATCAACTTAATATTTTTTATTTCAATTAAAAACTTGTGTAATCAATAAATTTTAGGGTGTTGCGTTTTTTTTGACGAGGAGTGTAGATAAGAAGTCACATGAAATCTACAACTAATCAAAAACTGGGGTTTCAGTTCACACCCTTCTGCGATCTGTTGAATTTTGACATCATGTTTACATCAAAATTGACAAAAGACTACACTTCAGCCATATTTGATCCAAGAAGCTGGATAACAGGGAGATGGACTGTCTTAGCAACTATCTACAGATGTATATTTATGCATGTAGATGGATATACCAACTGTTCTCTATGAAGAAGCACCTTACTCTGTGAGGACCTGGACAATATCGAAGAGTGCTTTAGCAGCAAAGTGTAGTGGGGTATCCCCGTCAGCAGTCATCATGTTGATTTCAGCACCATTCGCTATGAGGAACTGGACAATATTGAGGTGTCCCGCTTCAGCAGCATCGTGTAGAGAAGTAAACCCATCATTAGCCTTCGCGTTGATTTCAGCACCATTCGCTACGAGTAACTGGACAATATTGAGGTGTCCCCTTTCAGCAGCAAGGTGTAGAGGGGTAACCCTCTCGAAAGTCCTCTCGTTAACTTGAGCACCTTTCTCTACGAGGAACTGGGCAATAGGGAGGTGTCCTGCTTCAACAGCATGGAGTAGAGGAGTAAACCCTCGAGAATTCATTATGTTAATTCCAGCACCTTTCTCTACAAGGAACTGGACAACAGGGAGGTGTCCGAAGTCAGCAGCATAGTGTAGAGAGGTAAAATAATCATAAGTCTCCATGTCGATCCTAGCACCTTTCTCTGTAAGGAATTGCACAATAGGGAGGTGTCCATCCATGGCAGCAAGGTGTAGAGGGGTAAACCCTACATCATCCATAATGTTGATTACAGCACCTCTCTGTACGAGGAACTGGACAATCGGGAGGTGTCCTGCTTTAGCTGCAAGGTGTAGAGGGGTATACTCACGATCATCCTTTGTGTTGATTCCAGCACCTTTCTCTACGAGGAACTGGACAATATGGAACCCTGTGTCATCAGCGATATGAGGGGTACACAAACAAGGAGTAGTCATGGTTTCTGTAACATAATAATTAAACCAATTAATTTTAACAAGATAATAATCAAGTATTAAAATAGTCACATAATAAGGGCTTTATGTAGTGAAACAAGATGAAAGAGTTTGACACACAGGAGTGGCAAACTAAAGCAGATTCTTTAGCAAGGTGTAAAGGTAAAGAATCTACTAAACTAACCCCAAAAAAATAATTATGCTTTTTTATATCTATAATGAACATTTCACCCAACGATTAATTTTTTTAGTTATTTATATTTCACGTCCATTAGTGAAAAACAAATATTTTTGGGATACTTTATCTACAGGTTACCACAATTTTCTTAGGTAATGACTTTTCTTTCTTGAAAAAAGCCAACTTCAAGTCAGGTTTGTCAGTGGGCCAAGTCCCGTCCTGTAAGGTAATGTCCTTAATGAATTTTGTCCTTGGTCCGTCCAGTAATGTACAGTCGTACAGGAGATGGTCGTAAGTCTGTTCAGTTGTATTGTCGCATTTACATGTGTTATTTCTGATTAGTTTAAATCTGTATAAATAACTTTTTGTCGGTCCATGTCCTGATATAAATTGTGTTACTTTAAAGTTGTTTAGTGTTAATTTTTGTCTCTTGAGTATTGTAGGTATGAATTAGTGTAAATGTCTTCCTTTAGTTGTGTTCGTCCATTTTCGCATTGATTCGTCTCTTAGTTGTGATTTTATAGTCTGTGATGTAAGTTTAGAGTAAGATATAGGTAATGTTGAGTCCTTTGAAGCTGATTTTGCGAGTAAGTCAACTGTCTTGTTCCCTAATTGTCCAGAATGTCCTTTAATCCAGGTTATTGTAACTGTCACATTTTTCTGTTTATACATAATAAGTAGTGTTCTAATGTTTTCAGTCTGTTCGTTATGATTTTGGCTGTTGTATATTCGTGCTATGCTTGTCTTGCTGTCAGTGTGTATTATACATGTGTCTCCGTCGTGACATATAGAATATAGTGTTTCTACCGCTTTTATAATTGCAAGGTTTTCTGCCTGATTGTTCGTACATAGTGGTGATAGTCTGTATTGTCTTCTGTGAATAGTTATGTCGTCTTTTAGTATTATGCATGCAGATCCAACACAGTCATTGCTTTTACTTCCGTCCATGTAAATGTGATAAGTCCATGTTGTTTCTACATCGTCAGTCGGTACAATGTTGTCTTTAGGGTGTAACCAGTTCGTGAACCGTATGTCTTGTTCTATGTCTTGTGGTGTGATATTCTGATAAGTAAAGTCTTCTGGAATTTCTTTCAATTTCAATAACCTATGTAGCCTTATCATTTCCTCAGCTTTGATGTGAATTGGCAATGTGTTAGCTAAAATACATGATGCTTCATAAGATAATGTACGATATCCCCTAGATATTTTAATCGCAGCTAATCGCTGTACTCGTTCTAGTTTTTTCACACTTAAAGTATGGCCCCATATTTCAATCCCGTACGTCAAAATCGTCAACAATCGTCCCTTTGTAGATTATGGCTAATGCGTCAGAATTAAGACCCCAAGTGACTCTGGCGGCCATCGATAGTCCATTTATTATTGAAAATAGTCGTGTTTGTAAGTTAGTAATGTGATAGTTCCATTTCAACTTGTTGTCAATATAAAGTCCTAGATATTTAAGAACAGTTTTTTCTTGAATAGTTTGTACATTTAGAGTAATGTCTAATTTAGGTATATTTCTTCTTCTTGTAAATAGTGTGTATGTCGATTTCTCCAAGTTAAACGTAAGTTTGTTTCTGTTCGTCCATTCATTAATTGTGTCTAAAGTTAAGTTTGCACGTTCTTCTATTTCAGTTAAGTTTGTCCCAACTACTGTAAGTAAAATGTCGTCAGCAAATGCTATAATCTCTGTCCCTTCAGGTGTTTCTGTTGTGAGTAAACTGTCCATAATTAAGTTCCATAGTAGAGGTGAACAAGCTGATCCTTGTGGAGTACCTCTGTTCTATGATGTATGTATTGTCGTGTTTTGTAGTGTCATGTATACATGTCTATTATGGAGATAGTCTGTTAGTAATCTGTAAATATTTTGGGGGAATTGATGTTTGTTTAGTGATTCGAATATCGATGGCCACCAAGCATGGTCAATGGGGAGAGCGTTTTTTTTTCCAACGGATTCGTGTTTAGTGCATCAAAATACGTTATAGTGCAAACTTTGAAGAAAATTGGTGCTGAGGACGCTCTCCTTCAGATTTACCACATTTTTTATACAATATTATAAAATTTGGAAAAATATTGAATACTTGTTGAAATATTTCAACTGTAATTAAATCAAATCCAGCTGCTTTGCGTGGATTTAAGTTATCAATTAAGTTTTTTATCTCTATATCTGATAAAAGTACTGTCTTCCTGAGTATTGGGTAGTAGATTACTGTTTCGTCTCATGGTGATGTGTATGTCAGTGTCGTTAGTAGGGTCGTCACTTATGAAGAAGTTGTTCATTAAATGTTGTAGTGTTTCCTCAGTGTCTGTCGTGAAAGTTCCGTCACTTTTCTGTATTGTACGTAGTTGTAAATCAGTCTTTAATTTTCCAGTTGAGTGTTTATATATCCATGTCCAAGGATTAGTTTTGTCTATGTTATTGCAGTACGTTTTCGATGAATTTAATTTTTCCCTCTTTAATGTTTTTGTGTAAGTAGATTTTATTTGTGAGTAAGCATTTTTCCGAGTTAGCCTTAAATCCTGATTGTTTTTTGTACGTTGGAATTGTCGTCTTAATGTGTTAGTTTTGCGTCTTAGTACAATCAGTTCTTGAGTCCACCAAGGAGCCGATTTCATAGTCCTATGCTTTTTGTGTCTTAAAAATAGACTGTTGCATGTCTTAATTAGGCACTTATGAAATAAGCTTATGGTTATATTAATTCCTCTTGAATCCAGAGAGTCAATCAAGTATGTTTCTAGATTTGGTAATGCATTAGTGGTAGGTACAAATTTTATTTTAAAATAATCATCCAATTTTTCCAGGAAAATATCCCAGTTGGCATGTTTGGTAATATATGCTTTTTCATTTGTAAGGAATTGTCTATTAGCTGTTGATAATTGTAGTGAGTATGTCAATATGGAATGGTCTGAAAAATTCTATTCGTGATTTGTCCAGTCATGTATATATTTGGTCATAGTTCCATTTGTTATTGTCAAGTCTATGTTGCTGTTACCATTAGTGGATGAGAAAGTAGGTTTTAAGTCAGTTGTTGATTATAAATAGATTTTTAGATAGAATAAAGTTTTCTAATATACGACCCCTTTCATTCCTTATTCTATCAAACCAGAGAGGTGATCTACAGTTTGCATCCGCTGCGATTAGAATACCATGGTTAGGATATCTATTCATTACCTTTTCAATTTTTATTAAATCCTCCTCAACATTTTTAGTAATATCAAAATACATATTTATGAAAATGAAATTTGTATTTATGATATTAAGTTTAGTTACGCACATATCGTCATCTGATACATCTGTTAGAAATAGAATATTAATATTTTTATTAATTTGTACAGTACTAGCTCGTGTTTTGTTTTTTCCAAATTCAAATACTCTATATCTATTTGAATATCCATATGTTTTAGACAAGGCTCTTGTAACAATAGAATATCTAGCTTATATGTATCAATCACATGTTTTATATAGTTCATAGCCTTCCAAGAATGTCTACTATTAAATTGTGCAATGTTTACATTAACATATGTTTTATTAACCATTAATAAATAACCAGTTATGAAGTAACTGTTTGTTATCAAATAAAAGGAAGGTTATAGTGTATTTCCAGTAGTAAATTATTGAAATTATTTTAAACATTAATAAGGACTGAATAAAGATAATAAAAACAAGCTGCAAAAATGTGCCTGAAAATAAAATTGAATTTAATTTAGTATGACTATACCAAGATTTGCATCTAATCATAATTGGTATTTTGTATTAATCTTGAAATTGCAGCTTTGTATGAAGGGCATCCTTTTGAGATAGCAGAATGATTCACATCAACTCTGAGGTGTAGGGTGTAGCTTACATCTGTTATTGAAATTTGAACAAGGAGTTGGGCTTAAATCAAGAACAAATTAACTAAGACGTTAAAGGTTTGAGCCTTATTATGAAACTTAAAGTCTGAGTACTCCGTGCCGGGACTCATTAGTCCACCTTCAATTTCCATTAGTGGTTTTGGCTTTTTCCAAGAAAGAAAAGTCATTACCTAAGAAACTTGTGGTAACCTGTAGATAAAGTATCCCAAAAATATTTGTTTTTCACTAATGGACATGAAATATAAATAACTACTTTTACATTTAGTAAGCATTAAATCCATGCAAATGAAGTGGAAGTTTATTGGGTGATAAATTGAACGATTGGCTCCGTTTTATCAAAAAAATGTGGAATGTAGCAGGGTGTCAACGATTTAAATCATGATTTAAATCAATTGATTTCATTAAAAAAACATTGATTTAAACCAATTGATTGTATTTAAAAAATTAGTATTATATATATTTTTTTAACTTTAGTTTATTTTTTTAACTTAAATCTAACTAGTTCTGCCTTTTTTTTCAGCCATTTCAACATTTCGTCTTTATTTTTGTCGCTAGGGCCTACCCTCACTTGACCGTTCTTATCTATTAAAGTCTGATTCTTTTATGAGTTCCTTTCTTGGTGATTAATTTTGCAAATAAATCTACTTTTAAGTTTAAGTTAAAAGAGATTGGCAGGTAGTGGGCGAAGTGAATGCTTTAAATTGGTGGAAGTCTTCGTCGGCGCTAAAATATTGTATTTCCTCAAAAGAACTGTTAATAATAGAGCAGCTTATGACAGGAAAGGCAACTTCTGCAGTGGTTGAAAGAATGTTTTCAACCCTTGGTTTTGTTCACAGTCAAATGAGAAACTACCTAATTACATGTGAAAAGGCTGACAAACTGGCATTTTTCTTTAAAGCTTTAAATAAATAATATTATGTATTTTTAGAGGGGTTTAAAGTTTTAGTTGGTTAGAGCAGGCAAGCCTAGGCAGCATGCGTTGCTAGGACGATAAAGAACAGCTGTTACCGTACATTATCTGCTTCATAGTATTATTTTTAATTGAGGTTAATTTCAACTATAATGGCAGACCTTGAATTACTAGAAATAAACTGTCCCTCATAGAGTTTACGCTATGAGGGACAAAATCACCATTTTAATTGCGGTTCATTTCAATTCGCCCCCATAGAGTTTTCGCTATACTTGGTGATGGTCCAACCGTGGTAATAATATCCCGAACCCTTGCACAGCCTCCTCACCCATCAGCATCCCCGGTCAGAACACCTCTTGGTCATGCTCGCAAATATAATGGGTTTTTCCAAATGACATATGAGAAACATAAATTTTAACATACGTTTATTATTCACAACGAAATTTAACCTGTATTGGTTACACTGCTGTTACTGGTAACCATAGGCGTATATCGGAAATAATTTTGGGGGGGCTGGGAAAATTTCGGGGGGGGGGGGGGGCTGGGACCATTTCCGGGGTATGGAATACTAACAGTTTAGAACTTCGAATAGTTTTAGGCAAATAAAACGCTTATCACAACTTAAATTAAATATTTTTTATGAGGTGAAGGTGAAGTGATCTTATTTAATTTATTTTTAAGGGTTTTAAGACACATTTTTACATTCAAATCAAAATGTCGCAGGGGGGTGGGCTGCAGACCCCTCCGCCCCCTCCCCTTTATATACGTCCATGCTGGTGACCTATAGATAAGGGGTTATCTCTAGGTTATCTGTTTCTTGGCACTGGCCGGAGCGCCCCAGTGACTTTGATTACTTAACAGTTGATGTATAAAATATAGTATGACGGAAACTGTGCTAAAATAAACTGCAAAAAATTATGTAGTAGCGTTAATTTTGCTGATACATTATTTAACGCAATTAAATAACCACTTTTCTGCCGTGACAAAGCACGGGTATTCGGTTAGTGTAATATAAAATTGAAAATAAGTAAATATATATTTAAATATTTGTAATAAAATATGTAATAAAAAATTGAAAATATTTAGTAAACAAATATCTTTAACACTAAAAAATATTGAAAAGAAAAGCATAAATAATAAGTAGGAACTCTGTTATTATTAATGGAAAGAACTAAAGTATAGAACAAAATGACTAAAACTGTTTAACATATTGAAAAATAAAGCATAAATAAAAATTAGGAATTCATTATAAAAAGGGGAAAAGTTATAGAAATATTTTGGAAGATTGTTTGCTACAATTTGAATTTTGAAATTTTCAAACGTGAAATGTTGCCGGTCTGATCTGAGCATTATCTTTCAAACATCTACTAAAGTCACTGGTGTATATTTGAAGGCAACAATCAACTACTCTGAAGAGTGGGATTCAACTGAAGTGTTAATCGTTTTGCCACAATGGATAACCCCAATACTGTGGCTATTTTTCCACCCAGGAATTTTTTCTAGACTGTCTTTTCACTTTATTTTTAATTCATTCCCAGTATGTCCTTCTAAATCCTGGATTTGGTAAAAATATAGTTTTGACAAAATGTGTAAAATAAAAAACAGTTTAAATACTTTAAAATCACTTAAAATGCGCATAATTACATTAATACTTACAATTTACGAATCAGAAAAAAATATGTAAATGTAATAACATCCGTTCCCTTGTGATTAATATTTCTGTAAAGCTTTATTTCTAAAATCTTTGTTTTAAAATTTGAAAATTAAGTCATTATATATATACAGGGGTCGAAATTGTCCTATATTTTGAGACCAGAGTTTCTGTACATTTAAATTTAATGTCTTTAATCACCGAAAATTAATGATTTTCGTCGATTTAATTCCTTAAATTTACAGAAATTCCGGTCTCAAAATATAGGACAACTTGAACCCCTGTATATATGATCTGTCAATTCTACTATGCTCCCAAAATTATCCACTTAAGACAGAACACTTTAGAATAATTATTTCATTATTACCATTGTAAATAAACAAATATTTTAGTTACAGGTTTATATAATGAACAACTAGGTAATAACCAGCTCTCTATATAGACTAGTTACATTTAAAAAAGACTGATTTATTTTTTAAATCCGGTTTTAGTAAAAAAATTCAATTTAAATAAAAAAAAATCTGATTTAAATAAAAAAAAAATCTGATTTAAATCAAATAAATCCGATTTTTTTACACCCTGGAATGTAGTTTTGTTACTTTCAAATACCTTGTGCGAAGAAATTAAAAATTATTCATTTTTAATTGGCCAAACTGAGGGAATCCCTTGTCCAGTCTGGAAGCAATAAAAAGTAACTGAATGAAATGATTTGAAAACTTTTTTATTTGGATGATATTTTACATTTTGTGTTTTACAAATTTTCATTGATTTATCTTTTACACAATGTATCTGGCACTAAAATATTTGCTAATATATTTGAAAATTTGAAATTTTCTGAAATTGCACTCGGTCCTTTCTCAACATGAACAGTGGATCCTGCTGTTTGCAGGACAGCAATCCATCAGGAACCATGAATCTATTCTTTGTGCAAGCGGAAAGTCTTCCAATGCAATAGGTCGATCGTATTGAAGGAGGTTTAATATATGTTGAATCGAACCTATCTGGAATCAGAATTGGCTGAAGAAGATATTCGTCCAAAATCCCGCACCACATGTTAACTTGAAGCTGATACTGATTGTGTGATCTTCACAGGGTGTGGTATAAATACTAATACAGAATTGTTGATCAAAGAATGAATAATAATATATTTTTCAGATAACCATAATAAACACACTACATAATTACAAAACATATGTTAATTCCAAAACATATGTTAATGCCATATGATTTAATTAATATACATGAGATGCTACATCTTCTCCCCCTCCTGTTTCTAATCTTTTGGTTTTCGTTTTCTTCTCCCCTCCTGGTTCTATACTGATATTCTTTTGTTTTTCATTTGGAGCTGATCTGCGTGTTTTCTTCTTCCCCTCCTCTTTCTAGACTGATATTCTGTTTGTTTTCATTTTAGCTGATCAGCATGTTTCCTCCGAACTTCGCCTCCTTCCATCTTAACAAGGAATGAGTATTCCCCATTCTTCTTCACTATACATCCAGCTACATATTGTTCTTTTTGAGGGTGCCAAACCCAGACAGACTCCCCTCAACAACCGTGGCCTAGCTTTCCTGTCATGCTGTACCTTCTGTACCACTAGGGAATCGTCCACTGTTCCTCTAACATCAGGTTTGATAAGGTCGAGTCGAGTCCGCAACCGCCTACCCAACATGAGTTCAGCAGGTGCTCGCCCTGTAGTTCTTTGTGGTGTATTTCTATACGAGAAAAGGAAGTCTCGTATGAATACCCCAACCGGGCATTCAGATCTCTTGTTGGTCTTGATGCTTTCATTCTCTTCTTATAAGTCCCAATTTCTCGCTCTGCTAACCCATTTGTCTTTGGGTGGTAAGGTGTTGAAGTTAAGGTGCTTGATGTTGTGCCTCTGACAAAATTGTTGAAATTCAATGCTCGTGAATTGTGTTCCATTGTCGCTTACCAAGGTTCGAGGAATCCCAAACCTAGCAAAAATACTCTTCAATATGCGAATGGTCTTCTCTGAAGTAAGTCGCTCCATTGGCTCAATCTCCAGCCACTTAGTTGTGGCGTCCTCCAAGATCAGCCAATCTTTTCCTTCGAAAGGACCAAAGAAATCAATGTGAAGACGGCTCCACGCTTCTGAGGGCACACTCCATGAGAACAGTGGTACCTCGGGTTCTTTCATTCTGTGTTCTTGGCATGATGAACAGTTTTGAATGTGAGAGTCAATATCGCGATCAATATTTGGCCACCAGACATGGTATCTTGCAACTGCCGACATCCCTGATATTCCCGGGTGCCCTTCGTGCAAAACCCCAAGGACCGATTTTTGAATTCTTGCCGGAATCACCAGTCTTCCACCCCATAATAACAGATCCTCTTCTATTGACATTTCATTTCTCTTTTCAAAGTATGTGTGAAGTTCTGCAGGTAAAGATGTTTGGTCGCGAATACTTGAACGTTCGCGCCATTTCGACGATGGTTTGATTTTCACGTTCTACTGCACCATTTTGTTGAGGAGTATATGGAGCAGTGAGTCTTTGTGTAACTCCAAATTCGTGAAGTACAGCACGAACTTCTGTATTATCGAATTCTCCTCCATTGTCACTGAGGAATTCTTTCACTTGATGGCCGACTGTTCGAGCCTTGGCCAATACTTCTCGTATAGCATCTTTCAAGGCTGATTTTTCCCGTGCGACAAAACAAAAACGGAAATGTGAAAAGTGGTCTTTGATAACAATCAAATATCTGCGCCCATTGAATGATTTATCAAAAGGGCCGCATACATCTCCTGACATCAATTCACCTGGTCTGGATGATCGAACTCTGGTGCCAAATGGCTGCCTGTGCGCCTTTCCAAATTGACATGGCCCACAGAGCTCTTTGCTTGGTTTTACCGCAATACCTAGTTCAGACTGCAGCTTTGCTCGTACATATTGCTTATCCATGTGACCCCATCATTCGTGGAATAGTTGCAAGGTATCGGTGCCTTCAACTATGTTGACACATGGCTCCTCAGGATGAACTGGGTGAAACGATGCTCGATACAGCGTTCCATACTGCTCTCTGGCTCCTGTGAAAACGACTTTTCCATCGACCGTGAATTTGCACTCGCGTTGATTCGATTCGAATTTACTGGTAGGATTTCTATCGTGAGCTGCCAGAACTGAGAAGAGGTTTCGAGAAATATCTGGGACATACCACACGTCGGTGAGAGTCAAACTTTTCAACTGACCATTAGAATAGTCTTTTATCTGGATTTCCCCGCTGCCGAGAGCTCTAAGTTTTTTGTTGTCTGCCGCGGTTACCACGCAATTTCCAGAAAATGGCTTGTATTTTGTGAACCAATTAAAATTGTGGGTAATATGTTTGGTCGCGCCATTGTCTATCCACCAGTTGTCACCAGTAGATACTGCCCAGACGTATTCGCGATTGAACTTATTGAGACACAAGAATGACACAGAGTGAGCAATCTGGGCCCATAACCTTTTATAATTTATGTCTCAACAACTAAATTAAACATTACTCAAAGAAGTTTTTATTCATACTGAATTACAAATGAAACAGCTGATCTAAAGAAAACATAATAAAACAGATGACAATCTTCTTAGTTACTGCTTCATACATAACTACAAGATTATTAAATTCAACAAAAGAAATCTTTTGTGTCTGGCCAACCTATTTTTATGTACTTCACAACCTGTGCCAAAAGTGTATCACATTTCGTCTCCTGCTTTAGCAACTTTTTACTTAAAGCTAGGTCATCTAATCTGAGCTGTAGAATCTTCTTTCCAAAACTGTTACCATCTTCTTCTTCCTGTGACCTATTTAGTTCTCTCAGTGGGAGGCGAGATAATATGTCTGCAGGCGCATTAAGTTTCCCTGCCTGGTGTTCAATTTCATAGTCAAACGACGCTAAAACCAGAGCCCATCTGGTAAGCCTGTTTGCTGCAAGCTTAGGTATCCCGTGTTTTGCCCCAACAAATAGACTAGTGGTTTATCATCAGTTCTCAGCACAAAATGTCGCCCTAGCAAATACTGCCGAAATTTTGAAAGGGCGAAAATAATTCCCAGCGTTTCTTTGTCAAGCGCCGAATAGTTACATTCAGATTTCCTCAATGTTCTTGATGCATATGCAATAGGCCTTTCTGAGTTATCTGGAAACTTGTGAGACAGAACCACACCTACCCCCCTTGTCACTTGCATCTGAGGCCACTATTAGGGGCAGCGTTGGGTCGTAGTGGGCCAGAACTGGAGCAGATGTTAAGAGTGCTTTTAGATTGTTAATAATTCCAGACTCTACAGATGTCCATCTCCATTTAACGTTTTTCTTGAGAAGTTCATGAAGCAATACGCACTGTCCTTGTAAATGTGGAATGAATTTACTGTAATAGTTTATAGCGCCCAAAAACGCTCGAAGTTCTTTCGCATTAGTAGGTTCTGGCATTTCTAACATTGCTTTTACATGATTCTTGGTAGGCTGAATTCCTGTTTTATCAATTTGATGGCCGAGAAAAACAACTTGCTTTTGAAACCATCTACATTTAGAACTTTGAATGCACAAGCCTGCTTGTTTCAATCTTTCGAGAACCATTTCGAGTCGTTTTAAATGTTCAGCTCTATCACTTCCGGTCACTATTATGTCATCCAGTAAGCATGCTACTCCTGGCAACCCTGTTAAAATATGTTCCATTGTGCGTTGGAACAGCCCAGGTGCAAAAGAAACCCCAAAAGGCATTCTCTTGTATTGATAGAATCTTTTATGTGTTGCAATTGTAGCGAACTTCCTAGAATTTTCTTCCACAATCATCTGCAAGTAGGCATCCTTGAGATCCACAACAGAAAAGAGCTTTCCTCCACATAGTTTTGCCATCAGCTCTTCCACAGTTGGCAATTGATGAAAATCAGAATGAATGTATTTGTTGATCGTTACTTTGAAGTAACGATCAACAAAAATAATAATATATTTTTCAGATAACCATAATAAACACACTACATAATTACAAAACATATTTTAATTCCAAAACACTTAATAATTACAAAACATATGTTAATGCCATATGATTACACAGGGGATGAGGATTAAAATGAGACTAAGTATGCGAATTGGGGCTGTTAAATGTTCCATTCCGTGTAAATGTGGCCTTGTCTGTCCACAAAACGTTGCGGCCGAACAGAGGGTTAACAATTTGCCTCCCGAGATGTTTTGCGAAATTTTTAGTTTTATTTCAAATTTTATTTTAAAACATTTCAAAGTATGTGTAAATTTTGGATCTACATGAAATGGTACACCTACCCGAAATGTTACAGTAATTACAGCTAAATTAACTATTTTATAAAAGGTTTTCAGTCCTACCTTGCTAGGATTCCACTCGCTACCATGTACTCGCTCTGGTGTCTTTAATTAATTAAATTTCGTTAAAATTCGTTCACATACCTCAATAACACAGGATTGTGATTCATGAATGGAAAGCTGTTTAAATGAGGAAGTTTTTCTGAAACCCGGAAATCTCAGATCCTGCCCATTGAGGAGTAATGCTGGTAAGAAATATCAAGAAAATGTCAGGAAATTTAGAATAGCTTTCTTTTGGTAATATAGAAATACTTACATTCATTCATTTTTACGTTTACTATCAACTAGTCTTATAGTAAATTTACTCAGCTTTCGATTGGTTTCACTTCCTTTATGGTAGAACCACCTGGGCCGGAGCTACAACGATTATTCTTCTAAAAACCATGTTTTCTCCCTTATGTGTGAGAATTAGGAAAATCGTCATAGAACATTTTTGGTTCCCCTAAAGGTCCTCTATCACCTCCCACAATATGACTAGACATATACATACAGGGGACACCCTGTATGTATAAATAAATAAATAAATAAATAAATAAATAAATATATATATATATATATATATATATATATATATATATATATATATATATATATATATATATATATATATATATATTCTTTGTGATCTTAGGAGACATGGGGTCGTTAAAGCAGCATTTTAAGCATTTAATTAATTAAAGACACCAGAGCGAGTACATGGTAGCGAGTGGAATCCTAGCAAGGTAGGACTGAAAACCTTTTATAAAATAGTTAATTTAGCTGTAATTACTGTAACATTTCGGGTAGGTGTACCATTTCATGTAGATTGGTAAGGTTTTAATGGAGCATTCCATAGATCTTATAGTTAGCTTCTATATAATAGAAAATTTCTTTGTTTGGATGTTCAAAAAAATAATATTTTGTTGTAGAAGTGCCCCTAAAGAGGTGCGAAAATATGCATGAAACATGTCGGGCCTATTAAATAAAGTAGTATGAAGACAGGAAGACTGCTTTAATGACCCCATGCCTCAGAACGAAAGACAGAAGGCCAGCTTCTGTCAGGAATATAAAGTGAACTTGAAAAGACCTTTAGGACTATAATAGATAAAAAAAATAAAACATATATCTGGATGTACAATTTTCCGTTCTTTCAGAATCTGCAGTCAAAAATTAATTTTTTGCAAAATTAACATATTTGTCCTTGAAATGACATTGATTTTGAGCCGAAGGTGTAAAACAGACCCCAGATTTGAATTCAGCGACCCTCAAATCCATGGAAGCTCTAGTTATTTCTTCTTAAATAACTTCATTCGAAATTTGACCTTCAAATGCCCTTCAACCTGACTTGCTGGGGTCAAACAGCCCCCTTTATTCAGATTCAGCACGTCGAAATACATAAGAATATATGTACAGTGTTTTTGGAATAGGCCACTTTTTTTTTAATGTCCAAATAGGGATTAGTGGTAGAAGGTTGAAAATGTATAGTTATATGTATATTTTAATGTCAAATCAATAAAATAAAAATAAAATATTTTGTCTAGAAAATAAAAAAAATATTTTTTGGAGACCCCACCCTTATCACTTAGGGGTATGAAAAATTGTTTACATCCTACTCCTGTTATTGTCACTATCACGTGTAGAGATGGAACGAAAAATCACTTGTCACGGTTGAGTAGTTTGGGAGGGGATCCTAAGCCGTGACACGCCATCACTACCACACAATCGTTCCGCCACTCCAGCCTTATGGATAGAGCTAAGCTCCCCAAATTTTATACTCCCATTCTCTTGTCACTGTCACACTTAAGTCTTGGCTTACAAGGGGAATATACAGTGGTGGGGTCACTGGTTTGGCTCATTTTTTTTTTTCTTCTGCATAGAAAAATAGTCGACACATGTCCGAGCGTTCCGTCCAATGAACCAATGAGAAATAAAATAAAACAGGTTTCAAATGCTTTATTTTATTTCTTGAGTTCAGAAAATGATATCGACATAAGTCTTTTACCAATTTATTTTTTTTAGAGAGTAGATTAAAGGTAAAATATAATCGTTCAACAATAATTTATACCTTGCCAATTAAATTCAAAAATATGCTCACATTTTCAAGTAGACTAGTATTATACATTTTTTTACACCAAAAAACGCACAAGGGACAGGTTAAAACGGGTGAGGAGGCACTTAAAATTTATAATTATTTTTAAATATATATTTATTTCGCATTATGGGCTTTTCCGCTCGCTCAAGATGATATCAAAACTCTAGCCAACTCGCTAAAATTAATAGAATTCTATTAATTTTAGAAGCTGTAATTTTGTAAAAACTTAAAAGCACAGTAATTTAATTGAACCACTTTGTGCATTTTTAATATAGCTGTTTTTTGACAAGGAAAAAAATTAAAATTTTGGCCATACATAAACAAGATGAATGTTTTTGTATTTTACTTTAATTAGTAACACCATACAAATATTCAGCAAAATTATAATGGTACTAGGTACTTTTATATTTATTATTGGGGTATTTTTAGAGTTAATAGAGGCAGACTAATAGCGAATTATGTATTTTTTAATAGAATAACTTTGATCGGGTCTTTTTGCGAAGACCACATCCAGTTACTTTTGAAGTAGCTGTAGTGATTTATAACAGTTACTCCTACTATCTGATAAGCTTACTGATTAGCTAATAGGTTCATTGCTGGTTATCTACTACTAGATGTTGTAGATATAGATGTATGTACTTCTTGACTCGTTATCTACGGATATAATACATATTAGATAATGGCAAGCAATATTTATTAATAAAAAGGTTATTATGATCCAAATCAATTCTCTCAACTATGAAATAAGTTATTAAGCATTAAAGTTGACTGTTTTGCAGGTTATGAAGGATAACAACGTTATTTGTTAAAAAACATATTTTATTCCTTTTCTCTCTCTTTTTCGGATATTTTACATTTATTTGGCATTACTTGCTATGCGTTTCCATTCGCTCAAGAAGATATAAGAAAACTCTAGCCAATCCAACTCGCAATTAATAGAATTATATTAATTTAAGCGACACTAGTCTATCCAACTCGCTAAAATTAATAGGATTCCATTAATTCTTCCGAGTAAGAAACCAATCCCTTTTTCTTTGTCAGGAACATCGCGAACTAATTGTAAAACACTCATTTTTCTCACTGACATAAGCAGAGCTTTATCATAAACAAAAGCTAATTCACTGTTGAAGGTTACTTTACTCCCAGCAAGAACCAAAGCAATTGGCCATCGGAATCCTCCAATAGGAAGGCAAAGGAGTTATGAGCATGCGCTGAATCACTGATACAATCACTACTGCTACTTCAAAAGTAACTGGATGTGGTCTTCGCAAAAAGACCCCTTTGATCAAATCTTAAATAAGTTAATTTTGTCACACCAATTTGTTGAATTTTTAATCTAGTTTTTGGTGATGTAATGGGTTTATATTTTCTTGGAGACAGTCTCATTTTTTTTTTTTTTTTTTTTTTTTTTTTTTTACGGCTCATCTACATCTAGGTCATTAGCGCCAACATCCAGGGTTTAGCGAGGAATTTTACCAGCGAGCCGTGGGATGATAAAATTCCTGCCGGAGGTTGGGAATCGAACCCACCATCTCCCGCTTATGAATCCAACGCGCTAGCCATTAGACCACGGGAGACCCCATAGTCTCATATTATTCAGCAATAATGTTTGAATCAATCTCAATTTTGTAATTTAAGCAATTTTCTTTAACTATTTCTATGGCACTAAATCTTATATCTAGCGATATATTTCCATTCAAAATTTAATGCTGACCAAATTAAAAAAAAAATTAACTCCCCATCATGAAAATTAACAGTTTTAAAACAAAAGTTGTAAAAGTATAGATTGTTGCCAGATGTACAATAGATGATATTTTGTACATTTTTACAAATTTGTAAAACACAGTATTTCAGAAACTAATAAACATAGCGACATAATATTTGGTACTTGTACTCATGTCCATTACTAGAATATACTCACCAAGTTTCATCAAAATCTGACAAACTTGGGTCTCGAAATGCATTTTGGCTGGATGTTTTCACTTGGAATATCTCCTAAATAATTTGAATTAAACAACTGCTTATAATCTTATATGACTGTAACATGTTTGAAATGTCAGGAAACACATGGAATGAATTTCACAATGAGTGTTGACTTTTCATTATCATAACACAAAAAAAAAAAAACGGTCATTCAAATTGTAATGAATGCGCGTAAATATAAATATATATTACCAAAATAAAGCAGCAAAAGTCAACTGGGAACATAAATAGAAATGTTCTAAGCCATAAGGCCAATTTAAATTCAAGATTTATAAGAAAAACAAGCGAAAATAGAACATCTTAAATAAAACATCTTTGCAGTTCCACAACAAAATCCATCGCTTCGTGAAATTAAAATATTTTGTTGAAAACTTACTTTGATGGTATTTGTCCTATCTCTGAGTAAATAAGGCTGTAACTTAAGTGCTAATACCTGAAAAAACCTTCGTTGAAGGGAAAAATGGTTTCAATAAGCAGTGTTATCAAGCTCTGGACAGTGTTGTACTTTCTTGTTCAACAGATTTTAAAAAATGCCTTATAAAACATGCAGTTTATATATATATATAAAGTTATGTTTTTCAAATAACGGGGACTAAAACATCATTTTAGTTTCCAATATATACGGCTCACATTAAATTCATGGAAACAAGGGGGGGCTTCTTCCCAGCATTTTGTTTGGTAATACTGAAGGAGAGTGTCCTCAGCACCGATTTTCTTCAAAATTTGCACTATAACGTATTTTGATGCACTAAACACGAATCCGTTGAAAAAAAAAGTTGCTCGCAACTAGGAAATAAGTTATTAAGCACTAAAGTTCACTGTTATGGAGGTTATAAAAGACGGGGTAAACAGCTTATATGTAAACATGCGCCTGCGCAATAGTCCTTAATGACGAAGTGTAATTGAAATTTAGACTCACCTGTGGTAGCTGACTTGGTCGTAAACTGTCGCTTTTGGGCATACGTGCTATGCGTTTCCGCTCGCTCCGCTCGCTCAAGAAAACATCAAAACCCCTAGTCAATCCAACTCGCAGAAATGAAAAGAATTCTATGGCCCAAAAGTCGTCCAAGGCAGTCTTCCCTAACCTTCATAACAGTGAACTTTTTTTTAAAAATAACTTCTTTCCTAGTTGCGAGCAACTTTTTTTTTCAACGGATTCGTGTTTAGTGCATCAAAATACGTTATAGTGCAAACTTTGAAGAAAATCGGGGCTGAGGACACTCTCCTTCAGTTTTACCTTTTGTTTTTCGTGTTTGACGGCGTATCAAATACTGGGCTATTAACCCTCAACTGGTAAAATGAAAAATTTGTACGTTATAGGTAACATGCGTCTGTGAGACGTGTGCATGTTAACAATGTTTTTGGGGCAAATATTTTGAATGAATCTGTAAATAATGAAGGTATAGTTTATTCAAATAATTTAAACAAAAATGTTTCGTCGTTACATATAAAATTCGGGTCTCAAAACAGACAAAAATTCATCATTTTAGGAGCTTAAGTTTTGCATACTTTTGTTGAACACTAGACAAAATAGATTCAACATTTTATGCGTTTGTAAGATGTTTGTCTTCTCTTTGAATATGGACTTTAGCGGCGTGTTTAGTTTTTGTGAAAATTATCAAAAATTTCCTGAAGGCCGATAACTGTTTCGTCATGTTTTCTAAGCCCATGAATACCTCGTCCCATTTTCGAGACGTCATCTTGAATGTTTAACAACTAACAAACAAAATCATTTTTATCAAACTGTTAGTAAATTAATGTAACCATAATTTATTGTCGGGGTTCGGTCACTGCTACTTAATAAAACTACATTTTATCATAAAAATGGTTTTATTGTGCCGACGTTTCGGCTTGAACTTCAAGCCTTCATCAGGGCTGTAAAAAACAAGTAGGACGGATGTAATACTGAAATATACATATATATATATATATATATATATATATATATATATATATATATATGCCTACATACACAAATACACATACATATATGGAAAAAGACAAAACATAAAATACTAGAACATAATATATAGAAGAACAATGTGCTCTAGAAGTGTTTGGATTATTAGGAAAACATATATAAGAATAACAGATTACATATTAGATTAGATATAAGAATAACAATATGGGCTTACCGATGGGAAGATAGAGAACTATTCCTCACAAATGCGGGATCATTTCTGACAGTTAATACAGGGAAACATAGGAAGAAAGGAGTTGGTGAGGGGGGGGGGGGGGTTCTGGACCACCCAATGGACAGAGAACATAGAAGATGAAAGAAAGAGCGGCGAAAGCGGCAAAGTACAGTAAGGGGTCATAAAGTCTGTAATTCTTAATCTGTAATCTAATGTAATCTGTTATTCTTATATCTGTTTTCCTAATAATCCAAACACTTCTAGAGCACATTGTTCTTCTATATATTATGTTCTAGTATTTTATGTTTTGTCTTTTTCCATATATGTATGTGTATTTGTGTATGTAGGCATATATATATATATATATATATATATATATATATATATATATATATATGTATATTTCAGTATTACATCCGTCCTACTTGTTTTTTACAGCCCTGAAAGGCTTGAAGTTCAAGCCGAAACGTCGGCACAATAAAACCATTTTTATGATAAAATGTAGTTTTATTAAGTAGCAGTGACCGAACCCCGACAATCCCTACCTTGCATCATCTACGGTCAACGACCTCCTCTCAATGTAACCATAATTTGTGATTACAGGTGTCCCGTCATAGTTAGCGAGAACGCCAGAATTTACAAGCCTGATCGCAATCATACAGTAAAATATTGTCAGCGACCACCGTCTCGATCTTCCCTTCGAAGGATAATTGGCAATGACCCCTCCCTTGTTTTTATCTGGCAATGAAATTGTCGGTTTATTGTTCGAAAGATCCGTGAATTTTGAGCTGTGTTGCTCGATTAAATCAAATTTACAGCTATGCTTTTTTTTTTTTTTTTTTTTTTTTTTTTTTTTTTTTTTTTTTTTTTTTTTTTTTTTTTTTTAGTAGCAAACGAAAGAAGCGTCATATTTTGTATGCTTGAACTCAATATTTTTTTTATATTCTAAAGATTTAGGCGGCTAAAGATTTGAAGTACTATATGAAACTATAGAAGGTAAATATTGTTTCTTATAGTACTTCAAATTTATTTTCGTCAATTTTTTTTACTATTTCAAGAAAAAAAAAAACAAAATAAATAAATAAATAAAAAAAAAAACATTACAGTAAAGTTAGGAATGGAATGTGGAATTGGTTTCGGAATAAAATAGAAATAGAAATATAGAGTACATGCTGTAAATAAATCGTTACAAGCAATTCACGTCTGTGAGATTCATGTTCTGTTTACCTCATGTTCCGTTTTCCTATCATGTTCTGTTTACCTCATGTTCCGTTTACCTATTGTTCATGTTCTTTTTACAATGTCAGTTTATTCCTATTTTATTTATTTATATTATTTTTTTTGTTAGTATTTAATTTGTTAATGTATATATTTTTTTCTTCCTCCCTTAACCATTTGTAAATAATACTATTTGTATTGGTTCAAATAAATATTGATTGATTGATTGACGTCTGTGAGATGAACATGAAAATGTGCAGTATTAGCAACATGCGTCTCCTAGACGCTGTTCTTTTTAATTAGAGCCTTGCTAGTAACACAAAATACCATTTTACTAGTGTGTTTCACATAATCTAAAGAGAGCATACACTGGGGGTTTAATTTTACAAATGGTTCTAAACACTACAATGCGGTCCCGTAACAGGCCACGAGGGCCCTTAGGGGCAGATACTGTTGAGGTATCTGATTCATGACCATACAGGACACTAGGGAGATTGTGTGGTCAGTACTATGCTCCGGCGGCCTGATTTTTTCCTTGCTGCTTCAACTACTAGAGTCATTAATACCAATGTACCCATTATTATTTTTTTATTTATTTTTTTTTATTATGGTGCGTCGACTGCTATGGCCAAAGGCACCGGTACCCATTATTAAATTAATTAAAGGCTGGGTTGGCCTAGGGACGGTTAGGAAGGCCGAATTCAACCCATGAACGAAGACACTAGAAGAAAAAATCTAAGTGTCCAGTGTTCTACCACTTAGCTAACCTCGCCCCCGGTTAAATAATATTGGCATGATTAAAAACTCTATGCCAAAGTATAGTTTAACTGTCATTAAGGTAAATTATTAAAAAATCAAACAACAACAAAAACACACAATTTTATTTTTTTTTGCATCAAATTAACATTATATTATAATGAAATAACATTTTTTTGTATACTGTATTCACTTACATAGTATTGGTGTATTCTTGATGAAGAAGTG
Source organism: Gonocerus acuteangulatus (assembly GCA_946811695.1). Classification (NCBI taxonomy): domain Eukaryota; kingdom Metazoa; phylum Arthropoda; class Insecta; order Hemiptera; family Coreidae; genus Gonocerus; species Gonocerus acuteangulatus. The sequence continues at coordinate 12,657,612 of OX328123.1, read as the reverse complement.
AGTTCTTTGGAGGACGTTATTCTACCTCTTACTTTTATAAACCAGTATCTTAAAAATTTTCAATTTATATTTTATTTAAGATTACACCGTAATAATAATATACGTATCCTGTTTACTGACAAATACATTTGACTGCTCTAAGCAAGTACAAAAATAACGAGCAGTGAAAAAAAAAAACTGCGGGAACACACAAATAGATCCGTTTAAATAAACGAAACTAACTAACTAAGTTTTAAGCACTTATTTCTCCTAATGTGACGACCCCATCAAACATTTCTTCAAAACATTTTTTGTAGAGAATTTAGTAAGCTTTCGAACTGTTACATTTCACTTGCCACGATTTCCTAACCCTTTTTGAGATATTAAGGAAAATATACGAATGGGGCCTAATAGATATTCATACGGCATCTGAGAATCCCAAGATTCCGCAAAAACAAAATATTGTTTCTAATTACACTTATCCTTTTTTATTGGCAAATACATTTGACTACTATAAGCAATTGCAAACACTAGGGAATGTGCCAAAGAACTCGGAGTAGGAGCCTCGACAGTTTCAAGACATTTGAAGGAAATCGGCAAATCCAAAACTGACATTTCATACGGTACAGCCTGATATATTTCTAACAATGAATTTTTTTTCTTATTTTAATTAATCTGTTTTATTGTCAAATACATTATCCAACTTTAAGCAATTAAAAAATAACAAGGAATAAAAACAGACAAAAAGAACCGTTCGAATAAACGAAATCAATTACTTCAAAATTTAAGCACTTATTTCTCCGATTGACATCGCTTATTCAAAACTTTCTTCAGAACCTTTTTTGTAGACCATTTAGTAAGCTTTCGAATGATAACCTTTCGCTTCCCAAGATTTTCAACCGTTTTCGAGATATTAATGAAAATATACGAAGTTACCAAAACTTTTCATTATTTCTAGCAACAGAAAATTGGTCTCATTTTACCTATCCTGTTTTACACACAAATACATTTTCCTCACGAATACAACATAAGAAATTACAAAAATAAAAAGCAATAAAAAACTAAGGGAAAGAGACAAAAATTACAAAAAGAACGACAAAAACCTGTTCATATGAACTAAACAGACGTATTTGTAGTTTTAAGCACTTATTTCTTCGGTCGACATCACCTAATCAAAAATTGTTTCAGAATCTTTTTTGTAGAGAATTTAGAAAGCTTTCAAATAGTTTCTATACACTTATCAAAATTTCCCAACCGTGTTCGAGATATTAATGAAAGTATACGAAGTTCCCAAAACTTTTCATGTCTGTTCATAAAATATTTTCTTCTAACCCTTCCTTAACTCCAAACGTAACCAAAAGTTTAACATGTTAGTTTTGATGAAATTCAAACATGCAAAAAATGTTTCAACTGAATCCCATGATTGTAAGTGCCCAAACCAAAAACGTTATTCAGCAACTATTTTTCCAATTTTCTCGAAAACGGTTGAAGCTATCGCCTTAAAAATGGTGTCATTCGTTTTCCTAGGCCAAGAAGTCTATAAAACAAGTACTTACAAGCATATGAACTCAAAAACGTAAGCGTTACGATTTTTTTTGCGCGAATTTCGCCCCAAACGCCATCTTCCAGTGGGCGGATTTTGCTGGTTAACGAACTTGACCTTTCAAATTGGACGAAGGATTTTTTTAACAAATTTCATCAAAATCGGACCATTGCTCTCTGAGCTACGCCGCGAACAGACAAACATATATATATGTACAAATTTGAACCACCGTCATTTTCGGTCTCTAGGGGTTCTGAACGCAAAATTTTCTAGTCGGCACTTCCGGATTGTTTCATGAGATCAACCTTATAAGCGAGGTTCCTCCCTATGAAGGGAGGGAGGAACCGCGCTAAAAATAATTAATAAAAAAAAAAAAAAAATAACTGGCAGAGGAGAGACTCGATCCGAGAACCTCCAAGCTTGGCGGCCGCCACGGAGAGCACTGGGCTATGTAGTTAGTTATGAAGAGTAGTTGAAATCTTACTCTTTGCTTATAAATGTCCGAAATGACCGACAGAGGGCTCTGCTAGTCTCCCTAGCTCGTCCCACACGTGATAATATGGCAAATCGCCATTAGTTAGAATTTAATAAATTCACTCACAGTGCAACTTCCAAATAGCTGCCTGTGTAGATTCTTTGTAGAACTGATCACAGCACTGACTATTTACACGGAGTATATTTTGGTCAATAACTGTTAGCTACTGCCACTGATAATCGAATTCTTTGAGAGAACTGATAAAAGCACGACTGCACTGTACATGTACGCCAGGCGAACCAGAAAATGAATTAAGCATCAGAAATATTTTTGGCCAAGAATATCAGTCCTATACCCCACTGTGCGGCACTTCCGGATTGCTTCATGAGGACAACCTCATAAGCGGGTTTGCTCCCTATGGAGGGAGGGAGGAACCGCGCTAAAAGACATCCTATAAAGTTATTTTTACATATATATTTCTGTCTCTAACAGAAAGAATCGAATGTTTCTGTACTGACTAGCATTAAACAATATATTTTTTTAAAGAAATAAAATACTTACCAAATGTCTCTGTATTTCCCACTGAGTCGTCAGTTTTTAGGTAATCATCATTAGGATCCCAATTTTGTACTTCAACTTTACCTTTTTCTTTCAGTTGCAACAACATTTGAACGAAATCATTCCGGTAAAGCTGCTTATCTTTTCTGTATTTAATGTTTTCTTGAATAAGCTTGCGATAATAGCTAGTAATGCTTGGGCTTTGGAATGAGAAACCAAGATATTTAGATACATTTGGAAAGGCAAATAAGAACCAAAATCTCAAAATATTTAAAATATTTGTTTCATTCAGCTGTCTTCCTATGACTCTGAAATCACATTCTGGGTCTTTTATGTACCAGGATCCATGCCAAAAACGCCACCACTATAAATAAAAATAAAGACATACAATTATATATTCGTATTTATACATTTAAATATTTATTCTTTATATATGGCCCAGGTCAAAAGAATAGTACTCCAATTTTCTTTGTACTATTTTATTTTTTGTACGCCCTACATGTTTCGTGGCCTTTATGCCACCTCCTCAGGGGCCATTACATCCCCATGTGTGGTTAGCTCGCCACCCATACTATAACCCATATAAAGAATAAATAATTATACGTAAATAAAGGCCAGAAATACGTGGAAAATAACATTTAAATATGTTTTATAAGCTCAGAGAATCCTTGCACCTCTACTTATTGACAGTTTGGTAATGAGAAAGTTATTTAACCAAACAAAAGAAATGTATGTTGTTTTTTTTTTTGGTGCATCTACTGCTAAGGTCATTAGCACCCAGAAATGTATGTTGTTGTTGTTTTTTGTGTTTTTAATGGCGTATCAACAATTGGGCTATTAACGCCGGACTATCTACAGATTTCCACCCTTTTATAATGCCAACGGCACGAGGCAGGTCACCCATTCAGATACTGGGCACGCCAGACGTTGCTTACCTTCGGTGATCAAGGGGAACCGGTATATTCTACCGAAGGTAAGGTATGGATCGGCGGCATGGACGTGAGCGAGAGGTTTCAGGACCTTGGAAGAGAAATCCGGATGCTGGGAAATCGAAGTCAAAGTTCTGAAAGAGCTTCAGGGTAGTGAAGGCGAATTTTTACTCTATGGAATGCTGATTCATAAATCTGATTGAAAATGTATACAATTGAAGTTCCATGTTTTAATTTTAATTTATACGAGTGATTTAAAGGTAACAAAATGCTAGGAGGGATGTTTCAGGCCCACAACTCGTCCTTGAAATCGGACATTGAATTGTTCATGGTGATGGTGCTATTCACTTTAACTTGAATCTGTGAGACAACTAAAGGCGAACCAGAGCAGAGTAGGGCATTATTCAATAATCATTCAAACAAATTTTTATTCAATAAGAATTTATTCACTGAATAAATTATTCATCCACTGTTTTCTTTTGTATTCAAGGAATAACAGGGTTGTTCATTATTCAATGAAGTTTTATTGAATAAGAATTTACGCATTTATTTAGTTATTCATTGACTGATTTTTTTTTATTTATTTATTTTTTTTGTGTGTAAAAAAATTGATCTTTATTGGTAATTTACAATCTGCACAGTTATGTACAATAAGTAAATATGGTCAAAATAGACATAAAACACAGTGAATGAGATTTTTTTTTTTTTTATTTAATGAAGAATTAGATATTTTTTATTCTTCATTCATTATTTTTATACATTTAAAATAATGAGGTTCTTGGAACAAAAAACTCAGATTCTTTCAAAAGTCAGTAAACAATATCACTTAAATAAATAATTTTCATTAAAAGTAAGGAAAATTTTAATGAACGAAGTCATTTTTATTAGAAAAGATTGTTATAATAAATCACTTGTATTCAACGAAAAATGTCAGTCGAATAAATCAGTTTCATTCGAATAAATAACTTTCATTCAATAAATCATTTTTATCCAAAAAAAGTTTTCATTCAATAAATCATTGTTATTCAATAATGAATAAAAATAAAAAGGTACGTTATTCATTGGATTGACTGAATAATGAATGAAAAATTATTCATTATTCAGAATGAAATAACAGATTTATTCATTATTCTGAATGATTTTTGCCCAACACTGCTTTCTGGCTACTCTTCCAAGGAAATTACAGCTCCTAAGCCAAGGAGACTAAAAATGTTTAATATTCCTTCGAGTTCAAGAACAGCTCGTCACTGAACAATTTAATTCTTAGTCAAAATTTTATTTTACCTAAATTGTAATATTATGAATCCAGAAATTAATGTATTACAAATAAAGATTATATTTTTACTTGAACACACGTTGTTAAGTCTCTCTTTGAACGCTACATTTCTAACAATAAATTCATCTTCTTACTATTTTACTTAATCTGTTTTATTGTCTAATACATTATCCAACTATAAGCAGTTAAAAAATAACAAGGAATAAAAAAGACAAAAAGAACCGTTCGAATAAACGAAATCAATTACTTTAAAGTTTTAAGCACATATTTCTCCGATTGACATCGCCTAATCAAAACTTTCATTAGAACCATTTTTGTAGAGCATTTATTAAGCTTTCTAATGGTAATCTTACGTTTCGCAAGATTCTCAACCTTTTTCGAGATATTAAGGAAAGTATACAAAGTTACCAAAACTTTTTATGTCTGTTAATAAAATATTTTATTCTAACCATTCCTTAACTCCAAACGTAACAAAAAATTCAGCAGATTAGTTTTAATGAAAGTAGAACATGCAGAAAATGTTTCAACTGAATCCCATCATTCTAAGTACCCAAACCAAAAACGGTATTCAAAAACTATTTTTCCAATTTTCTCGATAACGGTTAAAACTATCGCCTTGAAAATGGTTTCATTCGTTTTCCTAGCCCAAGAAGCCTATAAAACGAGTACTTACAAGCTTATGAACTAAAAAAGGTAAGCATTACGATTTGTTTGCGCGAATTTCGCCCCAAACGCCATCTTCCAGTGAGCGGATTCTGCTGGTTAACGAACTTGACCTTTCAAATTGGACGACGGATTTTTGTACCAAATTTCATCACAATCGGACCATTAGGGAAGCCAGAAATGGTCGAACAGACAAATATGTATATATATATATATATATATATATATATATATATATATATATTTTCCACTTTTTCTTGTTTGTTTTTCTGGCAGGGGGTCGATAAAGCAGTACACTCTTTGTTCACATTAACCGCTTTATTTGTTATGTCTTGCCCGACATGTTTCGTGCCTTTTCGCACCTCTTCAGGGGCTTTCCTGTGTAACAATATTTTTTGGAAATCCTAAACTTTAAATTGTTTACACTAATATACATATCCTGTCCCTAAATAATTTACATTTCAACATATAATTTTAAACTTAATCTTAATCCTACCTTATCAAGAAGTCCTCTCGTCATGTTGTCTAGCTTGAGTCAGGCGTAGTACTGAAAAGTCATCTATTATAATTAATATGGCTGTTTGTATCGATTCTTTAGCTATTTTCACGGTACCGATTATTGGTGAAATTTGTTTTGTGAGGTTTAATTTATTATACTATGGAAAATTTGGTGCACATTCTTTAAATCTGTTTTTTTATTTATGGCATTGCTGGAATTTTTTATTATGTAAATATTTTCTTTGATTTTTCTTTTTAAACGGCACGAAACATGTCGGGCAAGACATAACAAATAAAGCGGTTAATGTGAACAAAGAGTGTACTGCTTTATCGTATGTGCATATATGTATGTATATATATATATATATATATATATATATATATATATATATATATATACATACATATATACACATACAAATTTGAACCACCGTTATTTTCGGTCCCTAGGGGTTCTGAAACGCGAAATTTTCTAGTCGAATCTTTTCATGAGATCAACCTTATAAGCGGAGTCCTCCCTATGAAGGGAGGAAGGAACCGCGCTAATTACGACAGGCACCCTCCAGACTCTCAAAACTGTACCCATTGATGAACAGAAAAACATCACTCCGACCTTCACTAGTAACACTACTTTACAAGACCATGATCCACCCAATACTGACTTGCGCCTGCCCTGTGTGGTACGGAAGAAACACGACGAAGATCAAAAGACTTCAGACTTTACAGAACAAAGTGCTGCGGATTGCAGCCAACGCCCCTTGGTTCGTTCGAAACACCTTGCTCCAACGAGAACTGGGAGTTGCTCTAATCGCAATTCACATCGAAGAACTGACCCGAAGGTATCAAGACCAACCACCTCGGAGAATCTACTGCCCGACGCCTCAAGCCGAGGCTGTATCAAGAAAATTTATTTTAACATTTTTATTTGGGAAGAGTTATTTATTATTATTATTTTTTTTTTGTTGGTTTCCTTTTCCTTTCCATTTGTGAAAAAAACAATTTGTTTTGGTCCAATATAAAAATATTTTTCTTCTTCTCATCAAGAATTACGATTTATGAATCAGAAAAAAATATGTTAATACATGAACGTCCGTTCCCTAGTTATTAGCAACAAGATTAAGTAGCATTCAGAGCATGTAGCAGTGTTGGTCAAAAATTATTCAGAAAGATGAATAACGATTAATGAATAAATGTATTATTTTATTCATGAATGAAGAATAATTACTTTTATTCATTATTCTGTGAATGAATTTTATGTTTTATTCATAAATTATTCGAATGACCAATCAGAATAAACATATTTTAGTGAATAATGATAGATTTATTATGATGTTGGCAGCCAGAAATATGTATATATATGAGTGTTTAAGTAAGATTAATCAGCAGACCATCTAGAAATAAATAACAACGCATGATGAATAACGAATAATTCATGATGTACCGTGCAAATAAGATAATTCAGTGAATTATTCATCATTCACTAAAAATGTATTCGAATAATGCCCAACACAGGCATGTAGTCATATTTTAGTAGCATTTGTATCAGAGACTGATAGTCCCACATATAGCAGCTAAAGTTAAGTTTTGTTAAAAATGTTGCTTGGCCACTGTTTTGACCCGACCCCTTCAATTGTGCAGGCAGCCAGCATGATCAGTGAAGTACTTGATCAACTCAAAAATTAGAAAAATGAAATTTATTTTTCCTTGGAAAAACTTTTGGATCATTTGGCATTTAAAAGATTCTAACCATATTGTTTCCCAGCTCCTTTGAAATTTTCTCCTGAAGAATTGCCTGAAGGTGAAAATGGTCACTCTTCATAGATAAGGCAATATTACAGTTCACCCTTCCAGTGCAAGCCTCTGATCATAAGTCATCTATACAATTCCTTATTAGACCCTCAATTCAAATTTACTTTAAGCAGACTTAGTATCAGTGTACTTTCATCATTGATTTAGTAGGGAGGGGAGGGAAGCTAAGCGAAAAAAGTTGAAGCCTAAAATCGGCCATGCCAGCGTGACCAAGGGCGCGCGAAAAGGTGAATATATATATATATATATATATATATATATATATATATATATATATATATATATATATATATATATGCGCGTTTAAGTTCATTGTTTGTTTACAATCATATTCAGGTTAAAATTTTCGCGCGTCAGTAGTCACAATGGCATGGCCAATTTTAGGCTTCAACTTTTTCCGCTTAGCCTCCCTCCACTCCCTTCTAACTCAATGATACCTAGTACACTGACACTCGATCATCTCCGCGACTCTCGAACTGTGGATACTTGACATAAGGACCCTTATATGTTATACGTCCATATTATTCTTTCATGAATTTGTAAATATGTATTTGTTTTTTAAATATAATTTAACTGTGTTCTCCATTTCTTTCAATTAATTGTTTTATTTTTTTGAGCACGCATCTATTTCTTGTTGGGACCTTTTCACAAATAAAATAACACATTTCTAAAAATAAAACCCAACACACATATATATACTAGCTGACCCGGCAAACTTTGTTTTGCCATATACATCATCATTTCTAGTGAATATCTTGGTAGTGAAATAATAATCCCGTACCAGTTACGGGATCTCGTTGTTTAATATTTATGCAATATCCGTCTTTCCCTTCCAAAACATTAGCGGTTATTGGATAGAATCGTATGAATGGCGTATACCAGCAATGGACTCAAGATTATTATTTATTCTTCGAATCAAGATTTCTCGCCTAGCTGCAGGTCGCCAACCACGATTCCAGCAACAGCAGACCGCATCCAGTTACTTTTGAAGTAGCAGTAGTGATTTACTCGTAGCTGATAAGCTTACAGGTTCTTTGCTGGTTATCTATTACTACTTGACTCGTTATCTACGGTTATAATTCATATTAGATAATGGCAAGCAATATTTATTAATAAAAGGGTTAATATGATCAAATTCAATTCTCTCAACTACGAAAAAAGGTATTAAGCATTAAAGTTAACTGTTTTGCAGACTATGAAGGATAACATAAACAATGGTATTTGTAAACACACATATTTTATTCCTTGAGAGGAGATCGTTGACCGTTGATGATGCAAGGTAGGGATTGCCCTCATACAATCCTTTAACCAACACATACGAAAACTACATGACAACCATGAGATAGACCAACGGACCCTCTCACATAACTCCCAAGCCCCCAGATGCTATGGCCTCCCGAAAATCCAATAATCCCTTAGGTCCCATCATTTCCAATATAAACTCCCCCTCCTCTAAACTAAGCAAATTTCTCCTTACTTCCCTCCAAACTTTAAGCCACAATAACCCCTATGACGTAAAGAATGCACACAACCTCAAAAAACAACTTCACTCCCTTCTCATCCCTCCCAATTTAATTTTAGCCTCTCTAGATGCCCAGTCCCTCTTCACAAACATTCCCATAGATAAAACCCTAGAAATTATTGACAAGAATTGGACCACACACCAAGCTATCTCTGCTGTAAATCCGGATACCTCCTGTTCCAAGATAAATTCTTCAACCAGATTTCTGGCCTTGCCATGGGTAACTGCCTCGCTCCTGACCTATCCAATATTACCCTTAATGACCTCCTTGACCAAATCCTCCCCATGTTCCCTGACGATATTATTTTCCTTAAAAAATACGTTGACGACCTCTTCCTCATAATTAATCCTAATAAGATTACCGAAATACTAACAGCTTTTAATTCTTACCACCCCCGGTTAATATTCACCATCAAGACCGAAACAAACAACTCCCTTCCTTTTCTTGACATACTCCTCATAAGAAATACTGACGGCTCTATATCCACTGATTGGTATACCAAACCCACCTATTCTGGACGACTTCTCCATTACCTTTCCTCACACCCCAAACCTTCAATACTGCCAGTAACCTAATTTATCGAGCCCTCTCCCTATCAGACACCAAATTTCACCCGCCAACAAATCCCGACTCCTCGATATTCTTAAAGCCAATGGATTTCCTACAAACATCATAACCCATCTCATAAATTCTTTTAATAACCCCAAACCCCTCCCCACTACCCAAGACAATATAGTCCCTCAATTCAGAGGCCTCCCATATATCCCAAACCTCACTGAAAAAATCCCTATGCGATACATTCCCCACTCTAAAACTAGGACTATCGACACAGAACAAACAAAAAAACTTATATACAACTCTAAAAGACCCTATCCCACAAAAAGACAGGACCAATGTAGTCTACAGAATCCCCTGCATCACACCGAACTGCAATAGTGCGTACATTGGACAGACTAAAAACCCAGTAAGAAAACGAATCAACAATCACAAAAACGATGTAAGGAATAAAGACAGCTTTAACTAGACATGCCATCACAGACTTTGGTTTTGACCATTACTCCATCCTCTCCACTGAATCCAACGAAGATAAACGCCTCCTTTCCGAATCAATTTTTATCCACCTAGAAATTAACCCAGTAAATGACTGTAATTGATAAAGAAGTCATCTCCTCTACCTACTTCAACATCTTCCATTTATTAAAAACTCCATCCCTCCTGCAATATAGCCCTTCTTACCTGCCTCCCTTCCATTAACACAAAATTTTATGACACCTTACTTTACGACACTGCTTCCGCCGCTCTTTCTTTCATCTCCAATGTACTCTGTTCATTGTGTGGTCTAAACCCCCCCCCCCCCCCCCCCCCCCCACCACCAACTCCTTTCCCCTAGGTTTCCTTGTATCAAGTCAGAAATGATCTTACATCTGTGAGGTAGTTCTCAACCTTCCCATCGGTAAGCCATGTTGTTGTATTCTTATATCTGTTTAATCTAACCTGTTATTCTTATATCTGTTCTCCTAATAATCGAAGCACTACTATAGCACATTGTTGTTCTAGCTGTCCATTATGATTTTATGTTGTTTTTTTTTCTATATATGTATGTATATGTGTACATATGTGTGTGTGTATATGTGTATGTGTATATATATGTAGGTATGTATAGATAGATATGTGTATATATTAGTATTAAATCTGTCCTTCTTGTTTTTACAGCCCTGATGAAGGCTTGAAGTTCAAGCCGAAATGTCGGCACAATAAAACCATTTTCACGATAAAATGTAGTTTTATTTTATTCCTTCTCTCTCTCTCTCTCTTTTTGGATATTTTACATTTATTTAGCATCATGGGCATATGTGCTATACGTTTCTGCTTGCTCACGAAGAAACTCTAGTCAATCCAAATCGCTAACATTAATAGAATTCTATTAATTTTTCCGAGTAAGAAACCAATCGCTTGTTCTTTGTCAGGAACATCGCGAACTAATTGTAAAAGACCCATTTTTTCTCACTAAAGTAAGCAGACCTCTTTCATAACCAAAAGCTAATGTAATGGTGCTGAAATCAACATGATGACTGCACCATTACATTAGCTTAGATTATTAGGAGAACAGATATAAGAATAACAGGTTAGATTAAACAGATATAAGAATACAACAAGATGGCTTACCGCTGGGAAGGTTGAGAACTATACCTCAATGTTCAACGTTACTTTACACCCAGCAAGAACCAATACAATTGCTCGTCGGAATCCTCCAATAGGAAGGCAAAGGAGTTATGCTCATGCGCTGAATCACTAATGCTACTTTAAAAGTAACTGGATGTGGCCTTCGCAAAAAAATACCCGAAATATTTTTTGAGGTGGGCCCCACTTATCACTTAGAAGTATAAAAAATAGTTATAAACCAATTCTCAAACCTACTGAAGATACATATTAAATTTCATCAAAATCGGTTAAGGCGTTCCGGAAGAGTTTAAACACTAAAACTATGACAGGAGAATTTTATATATTATATATGTTGAACCAATGTTATTTTCATTATCTATGGTTTCTGAAACGTGACATTTTTTAGACGGCACTTCCAGATTGTGTCATGAGGCCAACCTCCAGGAGGGAGAAAATTCGCTAAAGATTACAAAGTAAAATAACCTTAGTCAGACAGCTTTGAGAGATCGGTTGAACATTTTAATGTAGACAGCTAGGTAAATAACAGAAAAATATTTACAAACACTTTATAGTCATAAATAACAGATACTTTTGTACTTTATAGATAAGAAGTCACATGAAATCTACAACTAATCAAAAACTGGGGTTTCAGTTCACACCCTTCTGCGATCTGTTGAATTTTGACATCATGTTTACATCAAAATTGACAAAAAACTAGACTTCAGCCATATTTGATCCAAGAAGCTGGATAACAGGGAGATGGACTGCCTTAGCAACTATCTACAGATGTATATTTATGCATGTAGGTGAATATACCAACTGTTCTCTATGAAGAAGCACCCTTCTCTGTGAGGACCTGGACAATATCAAGGTGTCCAGCTTCAGCAGCCAGGTGTAGTGGGGTATCCCCGTCAGCAGTCATCACGTTGATTTCAGCACCATTCGCTATAAGGAACTGGACAATATCGAAGTGTCCCGCTTCAGCAGCATGGTGTAGAGAAGTAAACCCATCATTAGTCTTCATGTTGATTTCAGCACCATTCGCTATGAGGAACTGGACAATATCGAGGTGTCCCCTTTCAGCAGCATGGTGTAGAGGGGTAAACTCCTCGAAAGTCTCCTCATTGACTTCAGCACCTTTTTCTATAAAGTACTGGACAATAGACAGGTGTCCTGCCTCAGCAGCATGGTGTAGAGGAGTAAACCCTCGAGTATTCATTATGTTAATTCCAGCACCTTTCTCTACAAGGAACTGGACAACAGGGAGGTGTCCGAAGTCAGCAGCATAGTGTAGAGAGGTAAAATAATCATAAGTCTCCATGTCGATCCTAGCACCTTTCTCTGTAAGGAATTGCACAATAGGGAGGTGTCCATCCATGGCAGCAAGGTGTAGAGGGGTAAACCCATTATTGTCCATCATGTTGATTCGAGCACCATTCTCTACAAGGTACTGGACCATAGGGAGGTCTCCTGCATCAGCAGCAAAGTGTAGAGGGGTATACTTAATACTAGTCTCCATGTTGATTCCAGCACCTTTTTCTATGAGCAACTGGACAATAGGGAGATGTCGTCCCTGAGCAGCATAGTGTAGAGGGGTAGACATATGATCGTTCATCGTGTTGAATCCAGCACCTTTCTCTATGAGGAACTGTACAACAGGGAAGTGTCCTGCCTTAGCTGCATAATGTATAGGGGTAAACCTACGATTATCTATAATGTTGATTTCAGCACCTCTTTGTACGAGGAACTGGACAATCGGGAGGTGTCCTGCTTTAGCTGCAAGGTGTAGAGAGGTAAGCCCACGATCATCCTTTGTGTTGATTCCAGCACCTTTCTCTACGAGGAACTGGACAATATGGAACCCTGTGTCATCAGCGATATGAGGGATACACAAACAAGGAGTAGTCATGCTGGTTTCTGTAACATAATAATTAAACCAATTAATTTTAACAAGATAATAATCAAGTATTAAAATAGTCACATAATAAGGGCTTTATGTAGTAAAACAAGATGAATGAGTTTGACACACAGGAGTGGCAAACTAAAGCAGATTCTTTAGCAAGGTGTAAAGGTGAAGAATCCACTAAACTAACCCCAAAAAAATAAGTATGCTTTTTTATATCTATAATGAACATTTCACCCAACTATTAATTTTTTTAGTTATTTGTATTTCACGTCCATTAGTGAAAAACAAATATTTTTGGGATACTTTATCTACAGGTTACCACAATTTTCTTAGGTAATGACTTTTCTTTCTTGGAAAAAGCCAAAACCGCTAATGGAAATTGAACATGGACTAATGAGTCCCGGCACTGAGTGCTCAGACTTTAAGTTTCATAATAAGGCTCAAACCTTTAACGTCTTAGTTAATTTGTTCTTGATTTAAGCCCAACTCCTAATTGAATGATTTTGCTATCATGTTACAACACATGTTTCTCACTGTTGGGGACAATATGTTCCGAGTTTTGTAGCAAGCGAGTAAAATTAACAGACTGAAAAGATAAATTAACTTAAAAACAGTGTTCTCGGATTCAGTTGGTTAACAGAGTTGATCCTATGAATTACAGAAGGTATTTTTATACCAATCTCAACAAAATCAGACAATTTTTGAGGCTGCAAGATCATAGACAGACAGATTTTATATATATATATATATATATATATATATATATATATATAGGGCGATGGGCAGCCCTCTATCACCAGTGGTAGCGGACATCTTTATGGAGGAATTTGAGAAGCACGCTATAAATACGGCGACTCTCAAGCCGAAATTGTGGCTTAGATACGTAGACGACATAGTGGTCTGGCAGCACGGCCCCGAAGAGCTAAAAAAGTTCCTAACCTTTCTGAAAGCTTCCCACCCATCAATCAATTTTAAAATGGAAGAAGAGAAGGATGGAAAGCTTCCCTTTTTGGATCTTCTGATCATCAAAGAATTTCGAATTATGTAGCAATGAAGCTTACCTCGAAAATGAACTTGCCTTTCTGAAAAATGACCTCAACTCAAACGGATATGCCACTACGGACTTGGACAAAGCAGACACCCGTATTAAAAAGAAAAAGCAGGAAGAAATGGGTAATAATCAAAAAGAAGAAATGGAACATAGAATAACACTACCATACGTCCGAGGCATCAGTGAAAAAACAGGCAGACTCTTCACAAATCGCGAAGTAAATTGTGCTTTCCGACCTCTAGACAAAATAGGTGATTGGCTCGGATCGGCAAAAGATAAACAGTGGCTGCAAGACAAAGGTGTTTACTTCCTTCCATGTGACCGTGGAACAGTCTACATAGGACAAACAGGTAAAAAGATAGCCACAAGAATAGGACAACACTCCGCTGACTACGGTCTGAGACGTACAAAAACTTCGGTTGTAGGACGGAGAAGAATGGCCTGGGCAGATGCTTTTTGATCAAGCCAGGGTCTTAGCTAAAGAAGAAAATCTAAAAAGAAGGTTAGTCAGAGAGGCTGTGGAGATTTTTAAGTAAGCCAAGACTCTCAACCAGGATGAAGGTGTGATCCTACACCCTACCTGGAAGCCCGTACTCCGAACGGTTAAAGCAAGATCGGGGGGTCTCCCGTGGTCTAATGGCTAGCGCCTTGGATTCATAAGCGGGAGATGGTGGGTTCGATTCCCAACCTCCGGCAGGAATTTTATCATCCCACGGCTCGCTGGTAAAATTCCTCGCTGCACCCTGGATGTCGGCGCTAATGACCTAGATGTAGATGCGCCGTAAAAAAAAAAAAAAAAAAAAAAAAAAGAAAAAAAAAGCAAGATCGGCCGCGGAAAGACAACCAAGCACACCGCAAAAAGACGAAGAAAAGCATCAAACAGTTACATCGGCTCCACGCAGTGTCAAGAGGCGCCGATTCAAGAAATGTACATCTGTAAAGCACCATATGTCAAAATAAGTTTCAAATTGAAAAGGTTATTATAAAATAACAAACAAAAAAGTCGAAAAGAAAAAAAAATGGACAACGGTCTGATGAAGCAGGATGGGATTCCTGCGAAATATCACCCAGAGAAACCGACTGCTGGAGAATGCCGTATTAACATCAAAAATTCTCCCCAGCGAAGAAACCGCGAAAATAATATATACAGGGTGTCCCAGCATATGTGTCCACCCCCTTTTTCTCCTAGAATTGTTGGAATTTCGAAATGAAACTTGGTAGGTCATAGATATGTTGCATGAGGTTTCTTTTGAAGGTTTAGTTGACTTTGTAACATTCTCCAGTTTTTCTCCAGCGCATCTAACTCTTGAGTAAACTCTCTTGAGTTTACAATGGCAACAGGTATATTTTATGATGAATTCTGATAGAAAATTTAATTTTAAGACTAATTTATTCTGAGACATCTTTTGATCCGACGCACTGTTTGCACGTAAAACGCAAAAAACTGAAAAATATCGCCCTTTTGTAGACAAATTCCTATTTATCACTGAAACCAAGCCTTGTACGTAAAAACACCTCTATACAAACGTTGTAGCCTATTATTTTTCCTTTCAGATGATACCAAGATCAAAGTTGTAGATTGAATATTTAACGGGATATTTAAATGTTTGATACCAGCAGCTAATCTTGATACTTTTTAATAGATTAACTATGATAAGCAGTAATTTTGTTAAAACTTAAAAGCACAGTAATTTAATTGAAAAAAGGAGACCCGATGGCCGTGAGGGTTAAGGCGTGAGCACAACACTCCGTGCCAGAGGTCCCCTCTGGGGGTGGTGGCTTTTCTTTCGAAAAAAGAAAAGGCATCACCTCTATCCTGGCTAGAAAAGGGTGGTAACCTATAGATAACCCGTACTAAAATTCGTAGTTAATAATAAATGGACGTTAAAATTTAAATAAATAAGTAAATTGAACCACTTCGTGCATTTTTGATATACCTGTTTTTTGACAGCGAAACAAAATTAAAATGTTGGCCATACATTAACAAGATGAATGTTTTTGTATTTTACTTTAATTAGTAACGCCATACAAATATTTAGCAAAATTATAATGGTACTAGGTACTTTTATATTTATTATTGGGGTATTTTTAGAGTTCGTAGAGGCAGACTAATAGCGAATTATGTATTTTTTAATAGAATAACTTTGATCAAATCTTAAATAAGTTAATTTTGTTACACCAATTTTTAGAATTTTTAATCTAGTTTTTGGTGATGTAATGGGTTTATATTTTCTTGGAGACAATCTCATATTATTCAGCAATAATGTTTGAATCAATCTCAATTTTGCAATTTTAGCAATTTTCTTTAACTATTTCTATGGCTCTGAATCTTATATCTAGCAATATATTTCCATTCAAAATTTAATGCTGAACAAATTAAAAAAAAAATTAACTCCCCATCATGAAAATTAACAGTTTTATAACAAAAGTTTTAAAAGTATAGGTTGTTGCCAGTTGTACAATAGATGATATTTTTACAAATTTGTAAAGCGCTGCATTTCAGAAACTAATAAACATAGTGACATAAAATTTGGTACTTGTACTCTATGTCCATTACTAGAATATACTCTCCAAGTTTCATCAAAATCTGACAAACTTGGGTCTCGAAATGCATTTTGGCTGGATGTTTTCACTTGGAATATCTCCTAAATAATTTGAATTAAACAACTGCTTATAATCTTTTATGACTGCAACATGTTTGAAATGTCAGGAAACACATGGAATGAATTTTACTATGAGTGTTGACTTTTCATAATCATAACACAAAAAAAAAAACGGTCATTCAAATTATAATGAATGCGCGTAAATATAAATATATATTACCAAAATAAAGCAGCAAAAGTCAACTGGGAACACAAATAGAAATGTTCTAAGCCATAAGGCCAATTTAAATTCAAGATTTATAACAATAACAAGCGAAAATATTCTTAAATAAAACATCTTGGCAGTTCCACAACAAAATCAATCGCGTACGGGAAAACAAAAAATAAGCAATGGTAAGGACTACATCACCTCGAATATTCAGAAATAGGCAAAACTATAGTGGAATTAATAGAAATATTTAAATTATTAAAGTTATCTGAAGAAAACTTAATACTTACTTTGGTGGTATTTGTCCTATCTCTGAGTAAATAAGGCTGTAACTTAAGTGCTAAAACCTGAAAAAACCTTCGTCGGAGGGAAAAATGGTTTCAATAAGCAGTGTTGTCAAGCTCTGGACAGTGTTGTACTTTCTTGTTTAACAGATATTTAAAAAATGCCTTATAAAACATGGAGTTTATATATATATATATAGTTATGTTTTTCAAATAACTGGGACTAAAATATCATTTTAGTTTCCAATATATACGACTCATATTAAATTCATGGAAACAAGGGGGGGGCTTGTTCCCAGCATTTTGTTTTCCGTGTTTAACGGCATATCAAATACGGGGCTATTAGGAAAGCCGCTAATGAGGTTGACCTCATGACGCAATCCGGAACTGCCGACGTTTCAGAACCCATAGATCTCGAAAATAACGGTGCGCGGAAATCGCCATACTTGAGGAGTGTGTACACCAACAGAAGTGTAGTTGAATGCCACAGAGGAGAAATTTTTACTTGTATTATTTACCTAAATACAGGCGTTTCCGTGTTTTTCCCCCTAAACGCTTGTTTATTAAGATCTCATGTACCTTGTGCAACAATTTCTTAAGCCAAAGTCACAGCAGCTACCCAAACAAATAACATCACGAAATAAAGGTTTTTCATTTTTAATGTTCCACGCACAGCACGAACATTTTTTGGTTTGGTAGATGAGACTCTCGAAAAAGTTGTATTATTTCATTACCATGGCCAATTTGTTAGTAAGTGTCGAAGGCCAAAAAAGGGTGCTTTGTACGGGTAAATTATGGCCAATTAAAAAATAAATAAATTAATAAGCAAAACATTTTGGCTTTTAATGATCAACATAATGAAATGCAGCAATTAAAACAAAATTATTTAGTTGAATAATAAAGTTTGCAATTTATGACAAAATGTTGGCATGATTAAAAACTCTATGTCAAAGTATAGTTTAACTGTCACTAAGGTAAATTATTAAAAAAAAGAAACAACAACATAAAAAAACAGAATTTTATTTTTTTGCATGAAATTAACATTATATTATAATGAAATAACATTTTTTTGTATACTGTATTCACTTACATAGTATTGGTGTATTCTTGATGAAGAAGTGAGTTCTTTGGAGGACGTTATTCTATCTCTTACTTTTATAGAGCAGTATCATAACAATTTTCAATTTATACTTTATTTAAGATTACACCATAATAATAATTTCAGTGAAATATATACAGACTAATAACTTTTGTACATTTGATTCATATTTTTTCAATTCTGAGAAATATCTTCTTAGCGGGGAATGCACCAAAGAACCTATTATTATATTGTAAGGGAACCTTAGTATTTTCTGAGAGCGTGGCTTTGTAATGCATTAAAAACTTTGCCACTCCATACTTCATGACCATCACAGCATATCGCATGGCTGAAATAAAATAATGAAATATAAATAATAATGAAAATAGAATATATTTATAGACATTTTGAATAAGGAATAATTTCCTCCTCATTCAGATAATTTATTAAGCAAATCATCATAAATTGTCTAAACACAATTATTTATTTATTTATATATTTTTTTTTGTTTTTGATAGGTTTAGTAATTTGTATTATTTGGATAGATTTAGAAATTTGTATTATTTGGATAATTTAGAAATTTGTATTATTTGGCTAGATTTAGAAATTTGTATTATTTGGATAATTTAGAAATTTGTATAGATTTGGTGATTTGGATAGATTTAGAAATTTGTATTATTTGGATAATTTAGAAATTTGTATAGATTTGGTCATTTGGATAGATTTAGAAATTTGTATTATTTGGATAATTTAGAAATTTGTATAGATTTGGTCATTTGGATAGATTTAGAAATTTGTACTATTTGGCTAGATTTAGAAATTTGTATTATTTGGATAATTTAGAAATTTGTATAGATTTGGTCATTTGGATAGATTTAGAAATTTGTATTATTTGCCTAGATTTAGAAATTTGTATTATTTGGATAATTTAGAAATTTGTATAGATTTGGTCATTTGGATAGATTTAGAAATTTGTATTATTTGGCTAGATTTAGAAATTTGTATTATTTGGATAATTTAGAAATTTGTATAGATTTGGTGATTTGGATAGATTTAGAAATTTGTATTATTTGGATAATTTAGAAATTTGTATAGATTTGGTCATTTGGATAGATTTAGAAATTTGTACTATTTGGCTAGATTTAGAAATTTGTATTATTTGGATAATTTAGAAATTTGTATAGATTTGGTCATTTGTATAGATTTGGTCATTTGGATAGATTTAGAAATTTGTATTATTTGGATAATTTAGAAATTTGTATAGATTTGGTCATTTGGATAGATTTAGAAATTTGTATTATTTGGCTAGATTTAGAAATTTGTATTATTTGGATAATTTAGAAATTTGTATAGATTTGGTCATTTGGATAGATTTAGAAATTTGTATTATTTGGATAATTTAGAAATTTGTATAGATTTGGTCATTTGGATAGATTTAGAAATTTGTATTATTTGAAGAGTGGAATTACTAAGGGATCTAAGTGCCATTAACGAAATTTTTCAGGAAGCAAAAAAAAAAAAAAAAAAAAAAAAAAACACAAACTACACAACTTTGGTAGAGCAAACATTTTAAATAGCTCTTTACATGGTAGAACGAATATTTATCAAACCATTTTTAAAAATCGGCGACCAAGAAGCTGAGCCCAGACAATAAAAAAACTTTGTCTTGAATTGAAAAACTTTGTGTTGAATTAATGTATTAATTAAATTTTAATTATTATTCAACTGACCGTTTCCTTAATCTTCATATTTTCGTGCTAGGCGGAAGGTCAAAAAATAAAAATTCACTATACATTTTCACCAACATTATTACCTCCCTACCTGTTTCAAACCTTTTTGGTGCCTCTTCAGGAAAAAAAATTACATATATAAGACTTACAGCCTCAAGCTGAGGAGGATAACCTTCCACCAGTTCGGCCACGTCTAGAAGGCTCATGCTCGGAAAGAATCCAAAATAGCGAAATATAATCAGCTGAAAGGTTATTATATGGTAAAAGTAAGTAGTGGTTAGTTTTAATGGTAAAAGTAATCTATGCTTTACGAAAGTGGTAGAACTTGACAATAGGATTTTATTTCTTGTCGTTGAAATCATAAGGACAAAGGAAAATACTCTTGAATTCAAATGGCAACAAAAAAAGACAAATTCAGGAAGAATCATGGGCTTATATAAGGGGGGGCTGCCCCGAAATTTTCATTTGATAGTAAAAATGTGTCATAAAAACCTTAAAAATAAATTAAATAAGATCACTTAGCTAATAAAAAGTAGTTTATTTTAGGCGTAATAGCGTTTTAGATGCCTAAAACTATTCCAAGTTCTAAATTTTTCGTATTCCATACCCCGGTATTAGTCTCAGCCCCCCCCGAAATTTTCCCAGCCCCTCCCAAAATTATTTCCTATTTACGCCCATGGGAAGAATGATTCATTTTTATTCCTATCATCCCTTAACAGTTAAAAGAAACCTCGTTTACAATAGAACTTTTAACTGCTCTGCTCAGAACAAGTCTAAAATATTTTCCAGAAATTAAAACCAGATTAAGGTCTATTTTTCGAAAAAATTATTATCCTGGTGAGGTAATAGAGAATGAAATTAATTTTAATTTAAATTTTAACGTCCGTTTATTATTAACTATGAATTGAGTGAAATTAAACGAGCAGAGAAAAAGGTATCATATGAGGCGTATAGATGCAAATGAGCTTCTATCCAATTTATGGCTCATCAAGTTTTTTTTTTTTCAAGTCCTACCTACTTGATATCGAAAATCACCAAAGTTATAATATAGAACAGTATAATATTGTATATTATACTGTTCTAATTTATAACGTATATTTTTCGAGGAAAAGGGATGATGATGAACAAATAGCAAGGAAATACATAAAATTGGAAAACATATCTACTACGGAGAGTCCAAAATTGAATTGTGGTAATAGATTAAAACGTAAAAGGGAATCAAGTGATGGATCGGATGAAAACACTAGTAGCATAAAAAGAACTAAAATAAAGCAACCAAAAATTAATGATTTTTTCAGCAAGGCAATTCGAACGGATGAGGACAAAGATACAGTGAAGGAAAGCGCAATGTCATATAATAATCACATTTATGAACAATTAGGCAATAAAAGAAGTAGTTTTTAAAAGATCAGAATGCAGAACCATGCCGGTATTTTGGCTTCAATTTTAATCCAGTAATTTCCAACAAAACAAGACATATATGTAAAGATATAGGCAGTATGGTAAAACTGAAGGAAAGCGTCCTTAGCACCGATTTTTTTTCTTCAAATTTTGCTCCTTAACATATTTTGATTCACTAAACACGAATCCGTTAAAAAAAAAAGTTGCTCTCAACTAGGAAAGAAGTTATTAAGCCCTAAAGTTCACTGTTATGAAGGTTATAAAAGTTGCCATGAATAGCGTATTAATAAAGATGCATATTAAGAAGAATGTCTAAGACGACGTTTGGGCAGACGTGCCATGCGTTTCCGCTCGCTACGCTCGCTCAAAACGATATCAAAACTCTAGTCAATCCAACTCACTGTTATGGAGGTTAGAAATAGTTTATAAACATTTCAAATGAGAGTTCGTTTCCCAATGTTAGATGCCTGCGCATGCGCATGTATACAAATACGCTGTTTACGGCAACTTTTTTTTTTTTATGGTTCTGAAGGGTGTATTCAACCGCGGGAGGTCATGGGCACCCAACGAAAGGAAGGAACCTTTAAAATAAATCTTAAATACATTACGGCAACTTTAACCTCAATAACAGTGAACTTTAGCGAGCGGAAACGCATGGCACATCTGCCCAAACGTCGTCCTAGACATTCTTCTTAATATGCATCTTTATTAATACGCTATTATTGGCAACTTTTATAACCTTCATAACAGTGAACTTTAGTGCTTAATAACTTCTTTCCTAGTCGAGAGCAACTTTTTTTTTTTTAACGGATTCGTGTTTAGTGAATCAAAATACATTATAGAGCAAACTTTGAAAAAAAAAAAAAAAAAAAAAAAAAAAAAAAAAAAAAAAAAAAAAAAAAAAAAACAAAAAAAAAACGGTGCTGAGGACGCTCTCCTTCAGTTTTACCGGCAGAATATCTTGGAAATATGACAACAGAATAAAAAATAGCTTTAGTCATATTAAAGATAAATTAAAATTACGGGAAACTAAATACAATATCTACAAACTTAACTGTAATAAATCATACATAGGGGAATCGGAACAGTTACTTCGAAAACGAATTAAACAACATGTGCAAAGTATTGATAAAGGAGAAAATAAAACAGCGTTGGCTTATCATGCTATAAAATATAAACACAGTTTTGATTTTGAAAATATTAGCATATTAGGTAAAGAAATAAATAGAATGAAAAGAAGAATTGAGGAAAATATCAATATCATAAAAAATAGAAAGAAAATGGTAAATAAAAAAACTGAAATACTACATTTGAATACTATTTTTATTAACTTATTTGACAAAAAATAAAAATATGTTTTAATTAGAGGGTGGGAAGATGGTTTTAATTTTTAAGACTATATTTCTTCTGGAAATTAATGTTAAAAGTATGACATATCGATTATCGAACAGCTGATTATATTTCGCCATGTTGGATTCTTTGAGACTATGATCAGTCTAGACGTGGAAGGTTATCCTCCTGTACTGGTGGAAGGTTATCCTCCTCAGGTTGAGGTTGTGCCTTATATATGTAATTTTTTCCCTTCAAAAGGCACCAAAAAGATGTGAAACATGTAGGGGCGCAATAAAGTTGGTGAAAATTTATAGTGAATTTTTATTTTTTGACCTTCCGCCTAGCACGAAAATACGAAGATTAAATTTTAATGTTCATTATAATTAATTCAGACTTTTAGGGTGGGTCATCTATAGGTCACCATCCTTTTCTAGCCAGGATAGGGTTGAATTAATATAAATACGCCCAGTTCTACCAAATACATGTACAAAAATATCAGAGTTCGAGTTTTGATATGGTCTGAGCAATAGTTGGTCCATACAAATGAAATTTCGTTTCCGGAAAATGGAAAGGAAATGTTGGTTCATATAAACCAGAATTTGGAGCCTGCAAAATACAAGATGCCATTTCAATCTCCCCTCTTTCTTCTTTTCCATCATGCCACAAGCACATTATGCCCTCATTAGTACCAGTAATGTGTACTTATATCAAAATTGTAACAGGATAGTTGACGGGGGTAGTACATATTACTGTAAGTTATCTCTGGTAAGGGAAAAACCTTTTCCAAATCCATTACAATGTTCGCAGAGAGGGGATATTTAATTCCAAAAAGGCATTTTCACCCTTTCTGTGGTGTTATTCTACCTTTTAGCACTTTCCTCCTAAGGAAAGTAGCTATTGAGGTTGCACTCATGACGGAATTTTTGAAAAATTTCTTCAAATCTTTATCGATCCTACCTAGTAGACACCGAAAATGACCCCCGTTAAAATTTATATATATATATATATATATATATATATATATATATATATATATATATATGTATATATATGTGTGTGTCTGTTAACACGATAGCGGCCAGAGTTTTTGTTTTTTCGTCACGAAACTTGGTATATAGCATTCAATTAGCAAATGATTGAACGAGTTTGTTAACCACCAAAATCGGTCCACCGGAAGGGGGGTTTACTCCGAACCCAAAACACTAATTTGACCATGTCAGCCGTAATATTTGTTATATTTCAACGAAACTTGGTATTCGTAGTGGTAATATAGAGAGAAAAGTGAGATATAAAAATGAGCTAAATCTATCCATAAGGAGGGGGGGGGGGGTTTACTCCGGACCCACAATACCAATTCGCCACTACCAGCCGTGATTTTTGGTATATTTCGACGAAACTCGGTATTCGTAGTGGTAATCTAAAGGCAAATGTGTGTTGTAAAAATAAACTAAATCGGTTCATTAGGAGGGGGGGGGGTTACTCCGGACACAAATTATTAATATACTCATACCGGTCGTAATTTCTGCTGTATTGAAACGAAACGCGGTATACGTCGAGGGTAACTCATGAGAAAGAAGTGTTGTAAAAATGAGCTGAATCAGTCAATCGGAAAGGGGGGTTTACTTTGTAATATATTTCAATAGAAAAGCCAGCCAGACGTAGGTTCACAAAGCCGCCGCAAGGAGAGCTTTCTACCACTAGAGGGACTGTATCCTGTTCCTGCGTTAGATCAGAATACGATAATATGAGGTTTTTTGTATTTATTAGGTAGTGTAGTAGGTACCATGTGTAAACATAACTCTGGAAGCAAATTAATAATTGATCTGTTACTCATTACAAAATTAAAAGAGAACTATTCATGTTTTTATTTTAGGTATGTAGGATATTTTAAGCAAATTTTTCTGGAAAGCAGTCTACACTACCCAAATTCTGAGGAAAGTGCTTAGTTATGTAGCTCCTGCGTGACGGACTTTTTTGCTTTAGCTGATTCTACAGGGCCATTAAACTTTGATCTAATAAGTCAAATTGTTTACAAGTATCTTTCCTTGGTTTTCCAAAGGATAGTTTATGAATACGACTTAGATCCACTAGTAGTGCAGGGCAGTGGGGACATACGACCTGCACATTCTATGAGTTACTGAAACAACTACAACTAACAAGAGTAGCATTTAGCAGGGCATTGGCGCAGGAACATAGATTACTTTACATTGAAAAAATGAAATATTATTAATGGTGGGGTCTCCCGTGGTCTAATGGCTAGCGCCTTGGATTCATAAGCGGGAGATGGTGGGTTCGATTCCCAACCTCCAGCAGGAATTTTATCATCCCACGGCTCGCTGGTAAAATTCCTCGCTACACCCTGGATGTCGGCGCTAATGACCAAGATGTAGATGCGCCGTAAAAAAAAAAAAAAAAAAAAAAAAAAAAAAAAAAAAAAAAAAAAAAAAAAAAAAAAAAAAAAAAAAAAAAAAAATTATAAATGGTATTTAGATCCCTTAGCAATTCCACTATTGATTTGTTTTATTTGAGTAGATTTGCAGAGTCCATCTAAGATAGGTTGGAAATAATCTCATACTTTAATAAACTTATTCAAATTTTCCTTTTCCTTGTCTGGGGGTGTTTAAAAAAATTGTGTAATATTATTTATTCATTCTAACAAGTACATAGGTATCCTTTCTATAACAATTTGTACATTTATAAAAGCAATCATTCATTATAATTTCTTACCAATACAAATCCTAGGGCCTTCTCCGAATGGCAAATATGTTCCTTGTTTTATCGGATCAAGAAATCTTTCCGGTTGGTATTTGCTAGGTTCTGGGAAGTTATGTGGGTCCATGTGGACAGCTGAAACAGGAATCGCAACGGGTTCTCCTTTCTTAACCACATATCCATCAAGCAGCTCATAATCTTTTGTGCAAACTCTTAATAGATAAGGCGATACTGGATAAATACGCTGAGTTTCTAAAAAATAAAAATAAATATATTTATGTATTTTAGGTAAATTCTAATATTTCCTATATAATTAATTGTTCTTTTATTAGTTTTAATAATCAACATAATTTATAGTTTACAAAATATAAAACATTTTATTTGTCAAGTAAAAAATGCCGAATAACTTTCTTTTCCTCTTCTATTAAAAAAAAAAACTAAATAAAAAAAAAAAAAAAAATCACCCATAACTGACAACAAGGGAGCAGAAGGGGAGAAACTAAACAGATAAAAGATTCTTGACCATACGGAACTCTAGAGAGACACTGTGGTCAGAACATTGCTCTGGCCGCCTAATTTTCCCCGTGGTAGTTATTAATTAAAGGATCGGTTACATAAGGCACATTTCAGTCTGTCCTGTCTCCTCGTGAGATGTAAGTAGATATGCGCGTCAAGGCTGAAATTTCAGGCAGAACACATAGTTGTGTGTTTGTATATATATATATATATATATTGTTGTGATATCTCCAACATAAATGGGTTCAATTTAAATAAAGTACGGGGTGAATGTTAAAAACAATGGAGGGAAAATATAAAATGTAAAATAATATTTTTAAACACATATATTTTTCAATATTTTATATATTAGGAAAAAATATTAAATGTATCAGAATATATCTTACTATTTCGTAGTAATATAAAATGTTCAAATAACAAAAATTTCCTTAATCTAAATCAAGAAGGCTTCTCCGCCTGGTTGATTGTCAGTTTTTCCCAGATAGAATTTAGTCTGTTTCTTATTCTCAGGCTAGCAGTGTCTCTCTGGATTGTTAGGGTTGTGAAGATTGTGGGGTGGGATTAAGAAGTTGTGGCGACGTTTTTGAAGAATAAAGAATATTATTGAAGTCTCTGCTACAACCTGAAGTTGTGCCTACAGATATAAAGTAATTTATGCAATAAAATATAGATTTTTTTATTGTTTCGCAGTAGTAAGATTTTCATAGCTAGCCATGTTTCTTATACTTTTAAAATTCATGATTCTAAATTTGTTTAAACCCTTTACGACCCGTTAAATAAATATTCCATTTTATTTTATTACATTTTGAACAAATAAATTATTAATAAATTCAAAATGGAATCATTTATTTATATATATATTGTAATGATATATTACATTCTCGAAAATATTTTTAAATTCAAATAACCATCGATAGTTTGAAAAGCCCGCGCAAATCACAAACCATATATACAAATAACATCGTATTATATAAGCTTTAAATTAATAATATTTTTGGACAATACTTATGTACAATATACATATATTAAATGTACATTCAGATGATAATAAATTAATTATTTAGTATTGCAGAATTATAATTATTATCTAAATTATAACCAACATAATGCGGAAGTTGGTGGGAGGAGACGCCAACTTTCCTGCTAGCTAGGCGTCAGTCTATTCCCAGCAGTCCTGGAGTACGGAGCTGGGGTCTGTCCTTTGGAGATTACATTGGTCTGTCTATAGCTATCCTCCGAGGAGTACGGAGTCAAGTCTATTCCTAGCAGTCGTAGAGCGCAGTGTTCAGTCCATTGCTGTCTATAATAAAGGACAGTTTGAGAAAACGGCGGAGTCCGGAACATCAGATATCCATTCTATGCATGAGACCTAGCAAGAAAGCGAAAGCGTATCACTTTGAAGAAGGAATTACTGAAGCGCAGTGTATTGGGGTTTTATTGGAGGTGAGTTGGTTCAGAGGTAAAATTATTTTTTTGTAATTGTTAATTCTTTTATTATTATTTGTATGTATTTTAATGTTGTTTTGTATTTCGGAATTGTCTGAAAATAAATATTATATTGTTCATTCACTCGGAACTTCTATCACTGAGATTAAATCAATTTAATAAAATAAAACTTATTAAAATAATTAAAATCTTTTTATCTTTTTATAAAAAATAAAATCATAACATTATTGGCGACCCAACGTGGCGCAATTAATTTTATAAAAATAAAATCTTAACAATATATATATATATATATATATATATATATATATATATATACATATATATATATATATATATATATATATATATATATACATATATATATATATATATATATATATATATATATATATATATATATACATATATATACTGATTAACACATGACTTCATGAAATTACTAAATAGAAACATAAACTGAACCCCCACACTTAAATGTTTCAATTTTTTATATTTGTTAAAAATAACTTTTGTTTTTTTCCATCCCCTCATAGCATAAAACAATAAATAACAATAAAGGTTGGGCGGGCCTAGGGGCGGACTGGGACCCTTAGCCGGCCATTGAAGGGTGATATTAGAAAATAATATCTGTGAGTGTGAGCCAGAGTTTTGAACTCAGGTCCTTCAGAATATTAGTCGAGTGCTCTGACACTGAGCCGGTCAAATAATGAATAAATGTTTTTCATAAATTTTGAATCTCATTATTATTGAACAATCTTACCTTTTATTGCTCCCTCGAGATAATTCATATTTTTCAAAGCATCATGGGTAAGTCGTCCGTGAATTTTTACTTGTTCAAAAACTTCTTCCCTCACTCTCTCTTGTATTTCAGGATGTTGAGTAAATTCAAACATAGTGAATGCCATTAAAATGGCTGTTGTGTCAAAACCGGCAATCATAAATGACTGAGCTTGCGCCATTATTACATCATCCGTAATTTCTAGAAACGAAGTAATAAAATTAATCTTTTTAGAGAAAGTTATATCATTACCAGAGGGAGGAAAATAGGATATAGAAGTTTCTAATCTGAAATGAATTAAAGAAACCTTAGTTTGAAATGATCCAAAAATAACAGGTTTTTTTCTTAATACTAAGTATGCAAATTAACTAATATAAGTATATATATATATATATATATATATATATATATATATATATATATATATATATATATATATATAATATTATTGTGATATTTTTAAAAAGTCAAATATGTTAAGATAAATATGATGTAATAAAATTGTAGATAATTTAAATGCAATTAGTTGTTTAGTGACTGTAAAATTAAATTAGAGGAAAAATGTAAAAAAATGGCTATTTTAATTGTAAGTTAATCTATAATATACAAATAAATCGCTAAATGTGTTGCTAAGTGCAAATCTCGAGAGCAGCTTAACCGATTTCGCTAATTCTTTTTTTATAATATTCCTTGAAATACGAGGATGGTTCTTACGGAGAGAAACATTTTAAAAATTACCTGAAAAAGTCTTAAGACAATATTTTTCGTGTCATTTTACTTCGTTAACGCAAATTCATTTTTCAATAAAAACATATGTTCTTAATTATAATATTTTTAACAGTTAACGTATTAGGTTATTTGTGTATACGCAAAAAAGTTTATTTGTCAACTCTTGGTTTATATTGTTTTAAAATAAATACGTTTTTATTTATGTTTATAACTATAACAGAAATAATAAGAACATGTGGAGGCACGGCGGCCGTGAGTGTTAAGGCGTGAGCACTAAATACTCCATGCCTAGGGTCGTAGGTTCAATTCCCACTATGGGGTGGTGGCTTTTCTTTAGAAAAAAGAAAAGGCATCAGCTCTATGCTGGCTAGATCTATAGGGTGGTAACCTACAGATAACCCGTTCTAAAATTCTAAGTTAATAATAATGGACATTAAAATTTAAATAAATAAGAACATGTAATTACTTGGTGACAATAGAATTTAACAAGGTTAACAAAGTAAAAAATACCCCACTTTTCTATATTCCCATGCAAAAGATTCGTAGTAATACTTAAAGGTCAATTTGAACATTAATACCATACCATAAAGTTTAAGTGTTAGTGGAGGGGTTCCGAGAAGGCAAAAAAATTGTTTGACGTTAGTATCGTATAAATATTAATGTCAATATTTATAAGATAATCAAACAAAAAATAGCGTGTGCCATAAAGTACTTCAATACAAATGAAACTTAATTTAGAATAAGTAAAAATAAAATGAAATATAATAAGTAGGTATCATAATAAGAAATCTGAAATTGTAATTCACATTGTGATTTTTTAGTGACTATTAAAAGAATTTTAAGTGTTTTATAGTTTTTATTTTTTGACATCATGTAATTGCTGACTTATTAACTTTCTTTTTTCTTTTTTTACCTTACTAGCTGACCTGGAGTCCCGAATAGCGGAATAAGTATTAAAAAAAAAATAAAAAATTATAGAATCGACTGTTAGGCGGTACGAAGTTCGCCAGGTCAGCTAGTATTTTAATAAAATATGCTCTACAAAAATTTTTTGGTTATATTTATATAGACGTAGGTAAACTTCACATGGATCTCGATTTAATTTATGAAAGAAAGAAATTTAAGGTATTTTTAATAATGGAATTCGGTTTATAATAGATGTTAAAATGACATTAATACATTATATAATAATAATTTTAAGGATGATAGCTGGTGTAGAATATTAAGGACAGGATGCCAATGACTAATTTACAAATTTTAAAATAAGGACAGCTAGTATGAGGTAAATTAATTTAATTTATTTTAAGTAATTTTGGGACAAGGGGTTAAATAATTGTATTCTAATGGTAAATGTAAGGAATCAATCAGACGTGCAACTCTTCAATTTTCTTCTAAATTGAAAATGTCAAAATAGCCGAAACGTTTAGTGCTAAGAAGGAGAGAAAAATAAAGATTGGTTTGAGGTCAAGATCAATTATTTATTTATTTAAGTTTTAACGTCCATTATTATTATTCAAGAATTTTGCGCGGGTTATCTATAGGTTACCACTCTTTTCTAGCCAGGATAGGCTGATGCCTTTTCTTTTTTCCAAATAAAAGCCACCACCCTATAGTGTGAATCATTGGCGTATATAAGGGGGGGTGCTGCAGCCCCCCTCAGAAATTTTGAGTTGATCGGTAAAAATTTCATAAAATCCTTAAAAATAAATTAAATAAGATCATTTAGTTCATAAAAAATAATCTATTTTGAGTGTAATAGCGTTTTAGTTGGCTAAAACTCTTCCAAGATCTAAATTGTTAGTATTCCATACACCTGAAATGGTCTCCCCCCCCCCCCCCCCAAATTTTCCCAGCCCCCTCCGAAATTATTTTCTATATACGCCCATGGTTAATAATAATATCCTATTAGGATATTATCCTAGGATATAGGACCCCTGTGGCTACCAGAGAAGCAGAGGACGACCTCCTATACCTTATTTCCATGAAATGAGAACAACATGTGAGGGAGCTACCTGGCAGAGTGTCGCAGCTGAAAGAAGAGAATGGAAAAGGCTCACTACCAGGCTAGGATAAAACCTGAAATAACTGATTAAAGCTAAACGAACTCTAAAAAACCTCAGCAAGTTGCTGATTTTGTACATACAGGGAAAAAAAATCTGTTTAATTTTATAAGAAGTAATATTATGTGTACAAATAAAGGTTTATTATTATTACGCCCATTGTGTGAATCGAACCAAAGACCCTTGGCAGGGAGTGATAAGGGGTCACGCCTTAACACTTACGGCCTGTGCGTCGTCTTTGCCAAAACCGTTGTTTGTGTCAATAGTCTTAGAATCTACCTTCAAAGCTTGAAGATTTTATAATAAAAAAAGCAGATATTATAAAATTATTCTTATTTTTCTTCTAACAAAAAGGACAGAACGTTTCTGTAATTGTACTAAATGTAATAGTATTGAACTATATATATATTTTTTTAAAGAAATAAAATACTTACCAAATGTCTCTGTATTTCCCACTGAGTCATCAGTTTTCAGGTAATCATCATTAGGATCCCAATTTTGTACTTCAACTTTACCTTTTTCTTTCAGTTGCAACAACATTTGAACGAAATCATTACGGTAAAGCTGCTTATCTTTTCTGTATTTAATGTTTTCTTGAATAAGCTTGCAATAATAACTAGTAACACTTGGGCTTTGGAATGAGATACCAAGATATTTAGATAAATTTGGAAAGGCAAATAAGAACCAAAATCTCAAAATATTTAAAACATTTGTTTCCATCAGCTGTCTTCCTATGACTCTGAACTCACATTCTGGGTCTTTTAATGTTCCAGGATCCATGCCAAAAACGGCACCCCTATAAATAAAAATACATACATTACATATTAGTCTGTGTACATTTGAATATGTTTTATAAGCTCAAGGTATCTTTTCATCTCTACTGGTACACAACATGGCGTTAATGATCTTAAGGGTTGACATGCCAGATGGTTTCTTGATCTGAGAATGGTCCCGCCTAAAGAGAGACTAGGACGCTTGACATGACATGTCACATTGTGCTTTTTCTGTAAAGTTCTCCGAATGTGTCTTTGTTCTGGAGAAACTATCAGGTTGGCTGTATTTAGGTGCAATACATGTGAAATAAGTTAGGTTATAGCAAATATATACCTAGTAGTTATCATGTTAAAGTATAATCAATAATTTATTAGATGATTCTTATTTATATGTGGCATGCCAATTTTAATATATTTTGCGTTTTATTATTCATATAGATAAATAATATTAAGGTGAGCACAAGTTTTTATAACATCACCATTACCCCCAAAGAGGTAAGAGAGAGATTTATTTTTTTTTATACATTTAGACATTTGTATTATTTAGATGGATTATTTGTTTTATTTGAATAGATTTGTAGAGTCCATCTAAGTTGAGTTAGCCCTTAGGGGAAGAGAACTCTTCAACGCCCCTCAACGCTTTCCCCGAGTTACAAGTTATATCTCTCAGGCTATAGATGTACTATATCAGACATACAGAATACGTTACCTGCAATGTAACCCTAAAAATGTCATCTTATATTAGACATTACGTTACGTAATTAACTAAGATTATTAATGATTTGACTCACACTATCAACACATGATCAAATTATTTGGGCCGTTGCAAAACCAGCAAGAATAAAGGTTGATGAGCTGATCATTATCACAACAATAACAATCAGACTCTCTAAATGTCATGTAAGATTTAATTATCTGGGACACTGTACAATAATAGAATGAATATCTTCGACATTTCCTTAAACGGACTTCTTCAATTGGAAGATCTTTATCAAAAAAGATTTTATGGGGTGCTGAAAACAAAGAGTGAGTTTTCTTAACAACAATCAATGATGGCAGGAAAACCTAAAATATAATATCTGCAACCTGTATAAGTTGCAGTTTTCTTGGGGAACAACCTACTTAACCATTTGATCATTACTTATTAAAAATTTCAATACGTCATTGAAGTAGATACTCCCCTTTCCTTTTTGTAGTCTAAATCCTTTTTACTGAAAGCCTTAATGATAAGTATAATTTATAACATTGCTCCAAAGAAAGGTAAAATTACTTCACAATAACAATTTCACAATTCACTTCTTAAGTGTTTAAGCCTTAAACACTTAAGAGGGGAGAGGATCACCTATTGTTTCATTAACATAAGGGACTATCAATGGGCTGCTCATGACCATAATAGGTGATGGTAAAAACAATACAATAGTTTTTAAAGAAATAAAGATAACTTACCCAATAACATCCATAGAGAAAAGAACCATTAACTCCCGGATGTCAATATCTTCATTTTCTCTTTTTTCAAGATATTTTACAAGATTATCACCGCAAGAACTCATTGTTTTAAACATTTCCTTAAGTTTCCCAGAAGTAAATATTGGGCTGATTTTGGTCCTGATGTTAAACAGAAAGTTTTTACATAAGTAATCAATTGTCATTCAGAGAATAATAGTTTAACCCTTGGTGTGTATAAAGAGTCTGTCTGACACAAGGGAAATTTCAGTGAAGTATGTTGGCAGCAGTTAGCATATACTCTATCTGGTCACTGCTGCCGACATACTTCACTGAAATTTCCGTCAAGTCTTCTATGGGTTAATTTTAAATTTATTTATTAGTTTTTCTAAATTAGGCTGTTCAGTATCATCATAACTTTTTCATGACCCTAAACAGCACAAGATAGAGTGTGGGTAGATGGCCAGTAGAATGTGTCGATTCAAGTTTCTCTGCTAGCTCTTCGACTGTTACAACAGGATTTTCTTGTACAGTAGCCTGCAGGAGTTGGTAGTCAAGCTCTGTTGATCGACCTGTACGAGGCTCCTCTTCAAGCATGTGGTTTCCCGCTCGAAATCGTTCAAACCACCGATGCACTTGTCGCTCACTAATGACATTTTTGCCATATATTTCTACAAGTTTTCGATAAGTTAAAGCAGCAGTTTCTACTCTATCGAATTCCCAAAGCATAACATGGCGTAAGTAGTGTCTTGGGAGAAACAATTCAATGATAAGTAGAATTTTATTTAATGCTACAATAAGACAAAAAGATGTAAACAACTATAAATTGAAAAGGAGGGAACATAAAATGACAGAATAAAACCGACATTACTTATGGGAGGACCTGGTATTTTTATTCACCACAGCAAATACCAAAATATTTTTTTTAATTTCAGATAACTTGTATGAAATATTTTAATGAAATCGGTATACCTAAATGCTCTCCATCTAGACCCAGTCATGACAAACAATTGCTCGTCGGTAGGGTTCTTTTCTGTGTTGATTTCAAACCCATGGTCGGTGAAATGTGTGAAGTCTTTAATGAGCACTTTTTGCAATAAGTCTGCATCACGTAAGAAAAGGCGAGGTGTGAGAAAGTCATAAAAACTGAAATAAAAGAAGAAATATAAAAAATTCAGAATTCATTAATGAGTTTTCTTTTTTTAATTACATTAAGGGTCCAAGTTGATCTTATAAAATATACAACACCTCCAAACTGTTCACAATTATTGACATTAAACGACTACTGTGTAATTTTTGTTTCAAATTCATTACCTTAAAAAAAGTGTTGCCTTATAAAAAATCTGCTTATCAAAAATTTAATATGAATATTATATCGCACTAGTATTTCTAAAGTGACACAACTCAACATAAAACTCAACTGAAAATTTGTCACTCTTGCCTATGCCTCAGGATTAAGACTGGAAGGGTGTCACAAGTGGCCTGTAGCACAAGAGGGTATACAAGCTCTGAAGCTAGGTACACACACTTTTCATGGTTAATAAAGATATATTTACCATGTCATTCACAGTCATAATTATGACAGTGTGAATAAAACCGATTTTTGAATTGTGTCATTTTAGAAATGCTAGTGCGATTTTACCAAAGCCGTGAGATAGAAATGATAAATAAAATTAATTTAAAGACATTGTTTCAATAAGTTATCCAAACTCGAATCAAATTAGATTATTTTAAGGTAGACATAGGCAAGGTTTGGTTTTGTGGTATTTTAATAAAACCAATTTTTTTATCAGAAAATTGGTTTTATTTTTAACGACGCTACGGCTTAAAATTCAAGCCTTCATCAGAGCTGTAAAAACAGGAGCATGGGGTTCGGGAAAAATATTATACCTGGTTGAAGATGAATAATAAATATCGCTGTAGTATTTCTAAAGTGACAAAACTCAAAAATCGGT
Source organism: Gonocerus acuteangulatus (assembly GCA_946811695.1). Lineage (NCBI taxonomy): Eukaryota > Metazoa > Arthropoda > Insecta > Hemiptera > Coreidae > Gonocerus > Gonocerus acuteangulatus. The sequence goes on along the minus strand of OX328123.1, from coordinate 12,622,188 downwards.
GTTTTTCACTATAAAGACATTCATAGCTTGCCCCCTAACTACATAGGCAAGAGTGACACATTCACAGTTGAGTTTTATTTTGAGTTCTGTCACTTTAGAAATATTAGTGCGATATGTTAAATGTGTGTTATAGCTAGAGCTTAAATTAAAGGTAGATGGCTACAGCGTAACTTATATTTTTGAGTTTTAAATCTGTATAGAGCATGCTTTTGTTGAAATGATTTTAATTATGAAGAATTAAAAACCTTATTTCCAAGCTAAAACGTAACAACTACTAATACTAGAATTATGAATACAAACAAAGCAATAAAAAATTAATAGTTTTTACTAAAATGAGTCAACAAAAAAAAAAAAAAAATAAAAAAAAAAAATAACGGGTTGCGGGTTCAAGTCTTGCTGGTAGTAGGTTGAGTTTTTACATCTACGAGCTACGAGCTTGCTGAAGTGCTTGAGGCTTGAATGGCTTAGATTCTGATGCACCTTAGTAAAATAATAATAATTTTTGTTTACGCCGCATCGACGTCTAGGCCATGAGCGCTGACATCCAGGGTGCAGCGAGAAATCGTCCCAATGGGTCGAGAAAATTTCTCCCACCGGTGGGAATCGAACCCACCATCTCCCGTATATGAAACTAAGGTGTTAGCCACTAGACCACGGGGAGACCCCTGTAATAATAATAAATGCAAAATAATTATAATAAATATACCGAGGGCTCCCCGTGGCCTAGTTGCTTCTTATCGGGAGATGGTAGGTTCGAGCCCCACCGGCGGCAGGAATTTTCTCACCTCACGGCTCGTTGAGAAAATTCCTCGCTGCACCATGGTTGTCGGTGCTAATGGCCCAGATGTTGGTGCGCCATTAAAAAAATAAAATAAAAGAAACGTAAATTGATTATGCACGTTACTTACAGGAAAAGGGCTCTTGGAATAAGAAACTATTGACATTGAATAAATAAGGGACTAACTTAAAGATTATATAAGTTGAAAAAAATAATTCTCACCCTACAATCTTCTCTGTCGGGTATTTTTCGTAGAGTTCTTGAATGATTTCACTTAGGCTTTTCTTGTTCATTACCATCGGTAAGCAGTTTCCAAAAAATAGGACGGGCTTTATGTGCTTTATTCCTCTCTTCTCCCAGTGTTGATTTATATCCCATGCCTTCTTTACGAGGTAAGCAATTAGGGATATTGCAATGACGGCTAAGGTTAATGTAATCATTCTGGAAATAATATTTCATTATTAAAATAATATTGCATACAGTTGGGAAAATTAATTTACAAAGCATTAATCGGTAGTATATATTTTTTGTGTTATTTTAATCGGGTGCTTCAGTACGCATTCCTTGTACGATAACAGTTTGCAGTCCCTATCTACCACCAAGGGAATCTGTCAATACGCACTTATTAGATGGTTTAATAACAGAACGTCCAAGACCTCTGCTTCTCTTGGCAGAGAGATATAAAGATATAAATGCAGATATAAATACAGATATAAATGCACAGTACACGAAGTGGGGGCCTTCAGGTAATACCGTTATATATCGGAAGAATGAGGTAGGGGTTTGAAAAGCTGGATATAATTCCACAGGAGTGCTTACTAATATCGATGTTGCCCCTTGTATATACATATATATATATATATATATATATATATATATATATATATATATATATATATAGTTCTTTTTTATCCTAGTTGGCATGGGGTCATTAAAGCAGTCTTCCTTTTTTTATACTACTTTATTTATTGGGTCCTGTTAAAAAAAAAAAAAAAATAATAAAAAAAAAATGATATTTTGCTAGAAATGCCCCTGAAGAGGTGCGAAGAAAAGACGCACGAAACATGTCGGGCCCAATAAATAAAGTAAAAAAAAAAAAAAAAAAAAAAAAAAAAAAAAAAAAAGGGCCCAATAAATAAAGTAGTATAAAAAAAGGGAAGACTGCTGTAATGACCCCATGCCTACTAGGATAAAAAAGAATTTGGATATTTTGGGTCATCTATAAGAATAAATAATATATATATATATATATATATATATATATATATATATATATATATATATATATAGGGGAAGGTGTGGTACCTCTGACCATATTGTACCTTTGACCACCGAGCCTGTGGCGGCATGTAGCAACATTTTATAAATTTTGGTGTAATTAGTGTTTAGTTCCTTCACTATCCTATTACCTATGAAGGTAAACTTCATAATCGGGTTTCCTTTATTTGGAAGGAGAGAGATAAATCTAAGATTGTTCTTATCTTGTTTTCCCATTAGTTATACCGAACTCGACTATCCTTAATATAAAGAGTTTTCTTTTAATCGGTTTAATGGATCATGATCAGATATTTATTAAAACAACACTTAACATTTAATTATAGAATTCCCTTGGTTCAACATTTTATATTCACCTTAATTGTTGATTGATTTGTTTGAAATAAAAAAAAAAAAAAAAAAAAAAAAAAATCTTCAAGAACATCTAAAATTTCCACTTTCCTACTTGAAGGATGGCGCTCAGGAATAATGCGGTTTCGGGGAGTTTCAAGACATAATCGGCTTCGAATTATTTCTATTTTTCATTTAGAATGTTCGTTTTCTTTTCACACCATGACAGCACTACTAGATGTACCCCACGACTACTCTATAAAATTATGGGTTTAATAGCAATAATTAAATATGTTAAATCTTTTCCTCTGTAATCGTTCATTTTCTCTCAGCGTCGTTTAAAGTGTAGTTGTATGATGTGGAAATTTTTATTCGATGCAAGCTACATTTCCTCTAAGGGGGCACCTACGTTGGTCCCGATCCGATCTGATAGCTACCGACTGTCGGAAGAAAAACAAACACATGTATCTCAATGGAGGTGGCTACATTGGTCACCACCCGACACGATCCGATCCGATGGCCACCGATTCTCGGCCGTTCAAACTTGTTTGTTTCTAGACCGATTTCGGACCGACGAAGCAAAATGGCGCCAAACCACATATTGTGTTTCAAAAAGGTCTACATCTTAACCGATTTCAATCCATATTTTTTTAAAGCTAATAAAATTGATAACAACTTTGTCAATTCACCTTTTTGTTTCCCTTGTTTATTAAATTACATCGAAAGATGTTTATAACCATCCAATGTCTATAACCTTCTAGCTACCTTTCTTATAAATAATATTAAAATATGAATACATACCTCTCTTATCGTAGTGTAACAGGTAAAAATTCACTGTTACACTATGATTTATTTTTTCTGGACTGATATAAATCCAGAAGATTGATTGGCCTCTCAACTCCTTTATACCTCCAACATTCAACCTAATCAAAGATTTCTATCGGATCGGATCGGGACCAATGTAGGCAATCACGTCAGCCGCCGTCGGTCAAACGAAATCGGATTGGATCGGATCGGGAGAAGTACGGGTCCAGTGTAGTTGCAGCCTTAGCATTGATCTCTGCTTAAATCAAATGAAAATGTATACTTGAAATGTGCCCTTACGTTACAACATGACCACGATGCCATATATATATATATATATATATATATATATATATATATATATATATATATATATATATCAAAAAAAAAAAATCAGTCCCGTAACAGGCCGCGAGGGCCCTGAGGGGCAGATACTATAGAGGTATCTGATTCATGACCATACGGCACACTAGGGAGATAGTCTGGTCAGTACTATGCTCCGGCCGCCTGATTTTCCCCTTGGCTGCTTCGACTGCTGGAGTCATTAGCACCCAAGGTACCCATTATTAAATTTATTAAAGGCTGGGTTGGCCTAGGGACAGTCAGGGAGGCCGAATTCAACCCATGAACGAAGACACTAGAAGAAAAAATCTTTAGTGCTTGCTCGGGATTTGAACTCAGGCCTCCAGCTTATTAGTCCAGTGCTCTACCACTGAGCTAACCTCGCCCCCATATATATATATATATATATATATATATATATATATATATATATATATATATATATATAATATAAATATAAATTACGTGTCTGTCTGTATGTTTTTCTGTTTGTCTGTTTGTTCCTTATACAAATCTACACCGTTTGACCGATTTCTACCAAACTTGGCACACAGGTAGGTCTTGATACGGGAAATTTCCTAGGCTAGGCCGAAATAGTCAATTTTCAAAATTTGCTCAATAGGTCAAAAAGTTTGTTGAAGAAAAATTGGCTACACTAAACCATTCAGATTGTGACGGCATTTTGAATCGACAGCCATTTTGAATAATGCTTCAAATTTATTTGTTGATGTTCCTGATATTTAGAATAACTCGAACTCATTGATGACTTTACATCATTATATAATCATGTAATGCAGTTTATTTCAATTTTATTTTTATTTCAACAGTCACTGTCTAACTAAAGAGGGCTGGCCTTTATTTGATAAGAGCTATCTACTCGCAGGCTCTGGTGCTGGCCTCTGACGGTTTTGTAACTGCTGTGGTGCTCGCCTCTATTCTCTCTCTCTCTCTCTCTATATATATATATATATATATATATATATATATATATATATATATATATATTATATATGTATATATGGTGAGTTTAGATCAGTGGTAGAGCACTAGACACATGTTCTGTGTTCGAAACTCGGGTGCGCACAGAAGGATTTTATCTTCTAGTGCCGTCGTTCGAGGGTAGGATTTTTTGTCGCAGATCAGCCCTAGGCCCACCCTAGGCATCTGGAAAGGTAATGGTTAGGCAGCCGTAGCATGGCATCGGCCACACTATCTCTATAGCATCCATTATGGTAAATGATCATAAATCTGATAATTTATATTTAATTTATCTATATATAAAACTACATAAAATAAGACCTTTTAAAGTATACATTGAAAACAAAAATCGAATGTAAATCTATAAAAGAAGAAGACGATAGCGGTTACAGATTTCATAGCCCTGTAATTGATTTCATACGTATTATTTCGCTAGAGAACCTACCTGGAAGCCTAGAAACGAAAAGCCGTAAGCGCAACGATTTTTTTCGCACGAATTTCGCTTGCGAAACAGTGTTCCGGCAGGCGGATTCTGTAGGTTAACGAACCTGATGTCTTAAATTAGACAAAGTATTTTTGTGGCAAATTACGCCAATATCAGACCATCTTTGAGCCTTTTTGAGAGCGAACAGACAAATATATACAAATTTGAACCACCGTTATTTTCGTGATCTATGGGTTCTTATACTGAAATTTTCTAGTCGGCACTTCAAGATTGCGTCATGAGGTCAACCTCATAAGCGGGTTTCCTCCATATGGAGGCTGGTAGGGAACGCGCTAAAACTAATGTATGGATATGCGTAAAGAGATAATGAAGATCTTGGGGAATGATATAAGCATTAGATATGCATTGGCGTATATAAGGGGGGCTGCAGCCCCCCCCCCCCGAAATTTTGATTTCTTCGGTAAAAATTTCATAAAACCCTTAAAAATAAATTAAATAAGATCATTTAGTTCATAAAACATATTCTATTTTGGATGTAATAGCGTTTAAGTTGGCTAAAACTCTTCCAAGATCTTAATGTTAGTATTCCATACACCGGAAATGGTCTCAGCCCCTCCCCCCCGAAATTTTCCCAGCCCCCTCCGAAATTATTTTCTATATACGCCCATGTAGATCTGCATGTAATAATAGATACTTTATCTGCTTGGGATCTGTCCATACTGTCCTTGACTCTGAACAAACAGGTTTTAAGTGTTTATTTGATAAACAGGTTGCAACATATTATCAGGCAATGAACTCATAAATATTAAAGATTGCAAGAAAAGTTTTAATAACAATTATAAACCGATAACATTTTTAATCTTTAAGAATTTCCTCAGGACTAGTAGGAAGTTACATTGGATGAGACATTTTGTGAGAAATGGTTTTATATATCTCTTTTTATTTCAGGGAGGATCTGTTAACATGTAGCTATTAATCTTTAGCGGCGAACCTACAATGCTGTTGAGGGGCTTAAATAGTAAACATACTCATTGGGACACTGGATTTTAATGGTAAAAGACGTCAGGCTGCAAAGGAAAATCTTGGAATATTTGTTGAATCACCAGACGAACCTTCTTTCCATATCATTCGGCAAGGATACTTACCTGACAGCTGGACGTATAATTCACACAACCACTCAGCAAATAACTTAATACAAAAAAAAAACATAAGTATTTAACGGCTGTTTTCTTATATTTGAGGTCATCATTCGATCCACAAATGGCACAAAAGTCTTCTGTATAAATTTGGCCACCGAAATATCTTGCGAATATAATCCTATCTTCATTCCTCGATGAAAGGACATCTTGAGTTACGATCAAAACTAGTGCCTGGTGTAGAATATCTCTCATTGCTGGGGTACCACAAGGAGCAGCACTGAGCCCTGACTGTATTGTCATGACCTCTCCGAGCAGCCACTCCCGCTTTGTTTGAAGAAGGCTGGTTATTCCATGGGTAAAGGCTTTTGTTGTATTTTAAAATTGTTGCAGTTTGTTTTCGGAATTTGTCCATTCTGTCTGCCAGTCATTTACCGTATTATTTTCCGGCTATTTGCATAAGTCAGTTGCATGTTGTGGTCAAGTAACAGTCTTTGAGTTGCAGTTTTAACTTTCTTTAATATCTTGAAAACGTTAGGAAATTCGTTGTAAGTGGAAGGAAAACACGGGTTTCAAGTAGTCTTCGATGGGGCGATCCCAGTTGGAGAAATAAGTGCTTGAAACTTCGAAGATATTGGTTTCTTTCATTTAAAGCGTTTTAGCGCGGTTCCCTCCATAGTGATGAACACCGCTAATAAGGTTGGCCTCATGACGCACTCCGGAAGTGCCAAATAGAACATTTTACGTTTCAGAACGCCTAGAAAACGAAAATGACGGCTCTCCTGGGCTCAAAAATGGTCCGATTTTGATGAAATTTGGTACAAAAATCTTTCGTCTAATTTGAAAGGTCAAGTTCGTTAACTAGCAGAATCCGTACACCGGAACATGGTTTTTGGAGCGAAATTTTCGAGAAAAAACTCTTTCCTTATATCATATGCTTGCAAATACTCGTTTTATAGGCTTCTTGGCCTAGAAGAACGAATGAAACCCTTTTTATGGCGATAGCTTTTCAAGAAAATTGGAAAAATAGTTGTTAAACAAAGGTTTTGGTTTGGATACTTAGAATCATGGATTTCAGTTCAAATATTTTCTGCTTGTTTGAAATTCATATAAACAAAGATGTTTAAATTTTGTTTACGTTTGGAGTTAAGGAAAGATCAGAATATAATATTTTATTAATAGACATGAAAAGTTTTAGGAACTTCGCATCTTTTCCTTAAAATCTCCAAAAAGGTTGGGAAATCGTGGTGGCCTTGACAAGGCCAGGGAGTCAGATTTCTATGTCAGATAGAGGTATGTACCCTTACAACCGTGACCTATTTGGGGTCATAAATTATTTCATGAAAGGTCTAACTGCTTCTATTTCAACCTTTCCAAAAGACATTAGGAATGAGAACGGAACCGAATTATATATTAATGAAAATATAAAATTTAACAAGATGGCAGATACAATTCAAGAAGGCCAATTCTTAAACAAGCTCAACTGCTGTAAATAAGTTAATTCAAGGTCCCAGTCAATGGGCTAGCGCATAAGAACTAACAACACGCAGTCTCTATCATTTTCAGATCATGAATGCGCTTCCGCATTGATGATCATTTGCAATATTTTATGTACAAAAAATCATCACTTCCGCTTGAATAAACCTAGGCGAAATGATTGAATCGAGTTGCCCTTATATACTCCCATATTTAGAACAATGAATAAATGTCTTTTAGCGCTTTTCCTACCTCCTTCCATTAAGAGGAAATACGCCCGTTGACCTTATGATGCAACCTGTAGGGGCCGGTAGAATAGGCCACATTCTAGAAGAATATGTATGTATATATATATATATATATATATATATATATATATATATATATATATCTTCTTTTCTGGTCGCAAATGATTGGTTTGAAACAAATACTGTCCCTGAAATTTAAAAGGTCAAGTTCGTAGTTCGGAATATGGTTTTTGGAGCGAAATTCGCCTGAAAAAAAATCGTAAAGCTTACGTTTTCGAGTTTATGTGCCTGAAGGTACACGTTTTATAGGTACGTACGATTTCTCACGTCCAATTACCTATAATCGCTTAGCCATAATTTTATTCGTGCGTGATCGAAATGGACCTTTTTTGTGGGACAGAGTATTTTTATACAAAATTTCGTTAAAATCGGTCCAAGTTTGAGCCAGGTAGACAACGAACAGACAAAAATATACATGTATATATCTGTGGCTAGGTGCTAAAAGGGCCTATGTAAATTTTTTCATATTTTGTTTTGTTGATCTACTTCCCCTTGTAATACTTGCGTAAAACCAAATATATATCAATACTATATATATTTTTATAGTATACATATAGATGTATAACAAATATTCATGTATATACATATATACATGAATATTTGTGTTTTTGCAAGTATTTTAAGGGAAGTAAATAAAAAACACAAAATATGAAAAAATTGACATTGGCCCTTTAAGCACCAAGCCACAGATATGTATATATATATATATATATATATATATATATATATATATATATATATATATATCCATATCCATTTGAACCACCGATATTTTCCTGACATAGGGTGCCTTTACATCTGATAATTATGCAGGATATTTATGTCAGACAGAAATTGTGACTAATGTAAACTGCAAACAATGCCTGAGATATATATTTCTATCAGGAGAAATAAGGGTGCGTTTACATCTGCACTTCTCGCAGGAAATATAGCTCAGGTGTAATAATTTTGATAATTATTATATCCGACACCTGAGATATATTTCATGCGAGAAGTCTCAGATTCAAACGCACCCTTATAAGGTTAACACACCTTCTTAAAAGGTATGTTTCATATGCGAGTTTCCTCCCTAACAGTCCAGGCAACGAATGCTTAAAAACAGCTATAGGTGGAAATTTTTGGAACACAATTTTTGACTTCGTAACTTTGTTTGGGCTGGATAGGAGGCCAACATATCAGAAGTCCTCGCTCGTAGTTTTTGTGCCGGTGGGAGGGGGGGTTTAGAAGGCCCCATTTTTCGGGTTTTCACTTATATCTCGGAAACCCTGCAACCTAGCGACATGACCATTCTATAACAAATGAAAGCCAATTAAATGTGCTACAAGTTCAACTCAATAAAGTTTTTCGAGATATCTTTAGTTTTCGAAATACCCGCTCTTGAATGTCTGTCATTTTGGGAAAAGACACACTTTTTGCTCTTTTTGACCGGATAACTCTTTAACGATAAACCCAAAAAATAAATGCCGTTTGTAGGGTTGTAGAGCATTACATTCCCTTCAAGAATATATATAACTTTACTATTTTATGAATTTTCCTTCAAACGTGAAAACAGTTTTAGTGTTCATCGTGATATCTGGCGACAACTGTCGACCAATGAACCGTTCAATTTCTCACCATTTTCAGTCAATGTATTGTCCAAAATACACTCCATTGTGTAAATATAGTGAGCACTTGACGTATAAATAGCACAACATATATAATTTTGGGCCCACTGACCAGTTATTAACATTCAATTAGATAAGATCTTGTTCATTATATTGGCAATGGTTTTGCTAAGAACATGTGAGTGCGTACATAACCTTTGAAGGGAAATACATAACATAGTAAAGTAATATATATTATTGAAGCAAATGGAATGCTCTACAACCCTATAGCCGACATTTATTTTTTGGGTTCATCGTTAAAGAGATATCCTGTCGAGAATAGAAAAAAGAGAGTTTTTTCCCAAAATGACAGATTTTCGAGAGCGGATATTTCGAAAACTAAGGATATCTCGAAAACCTTTTTTGAATAGAACTTGTAGGAAATTGTATCAGCTTTCATTTGTTATAGAATAGTCATGTCGCTAGGCCGCGGGGTTTCCTTGATATAAGTGAAACCCCGAAAAATGGGACCTTCTAAACCCCCCCCCGGCACAAAGGCTACGGGCGAGGACTTTTGATATGTTCACCGCCTATCCAGCCCAAACAAAGTTACGAAGTCAAAAATTTTGTTCCAAAAATTTCCATCTATAACTGTTCGTTGACTGGACAGTAAGGAGGAAGGGAGGAATCTAAAACGTAATTATTGCCATAAGGAAAAGGTGAGGCTAGTTCGAAACCGATCCAAGGATAATTGAAAAATAATAACAGGAGGAAAAGTAATAAAAAGAGTTATAATTTTCGACCTCGTAAGACTTAGGAAGAAACAAACAATTCAGACTCGTCGGAACTGGGCCATTTTAGCGCGTTCTTATCCCTAGTTTTAGCGCGGTTCCTCCCTCCCCCATAGGGAGGAACCCCGCTTATAAGGTTGATACAATGAAACAATCCGGAAGTGCCGACCAAAAAATTTCGCGTTTCAGAACCCCTAGAGACCGAAAATAAAAATAACGGTGGTTCAAATTTGTATATATATATATATATATATATATATATATATATATATATATGTATATATTTATATATATATATATATATATATATATATATATATATATATATATATTTGTCTGTTCGCTCATTTCTGGCTTCCCTGATGGTCCGATTTTGATGAAATTTGGTACAAAAATCCGTCGTCCAATTTGAAAGGTCAAGTTCGTTAACCAGCAAAATCCGCCCACTGGAAGATGGCGTTTGGGGCGAAATTCGCGCAGAAAAAATCGTAACGCTTACGTTTTTGAGTTCATAAGCTTGTAAGTACTCGTTTTATAGGCTTCTTGGGCTAGGAAAACGAATGAACCCATTTTCAAGGCGATAGCTTTAACCGTTTTCGAGAAAATTGGAAAAATAGTTTTTGAATACCGTTTTTGGTTTAGGTACTTAGAATCATGGGATTCAGTTGAAAAATTTTCTGCATGTTCTACATTCATTAAAACTACTATGTTGAAATTTATGTTACGTTTGGAGTTAAGGAAGGGTCAGAATAAAATATTTTATTAACAGACATAAAAAGTTTTGGTAACTTTGTATACTTTCCTTAATATCTCGAAAAAGGTTGAGAATCTTGGTAAACGGAAGAATACCATTAGAAAGCTTACTAAATGTTCTACAAAAAAGGTTATGATGAAAGTTTTGATTAAACGATGTAAATCGGAGAAATAAGTGCTTAAAACTTTAAAGTAATTGATTTCGCTTATTCGAACTGTTCTTTTTGTCTGTTTTTATTCCTTGTTATTTTTTAACTGCTTGTAGTTGGATAATGTATTTGATAATAAATCAGGTTAAGAAAAATAAGAAAAACAATTTAATCTTAGAGATATGGATTTCCAAGATAGCTTTTCAAATGCCTAGCGGGGTCCTTCCTAGGGCTGGATACCCTGGATGGGTATCCAGGTAAGATCGTAAATAAGACCTTTCTTGAAAGTAAAGATGGAACTGTCAACGTTGGTCCTCCTCTGCCTCCCGGCACTTTCATTGCTGACGAAGGCTAGCAATGAGTAGCCAAAACGTCCTAAATATAGATTTTTTAACAAAAATCGTATTGAGGTTTCTTTAGCCGAATCCCAGCCATTCCATCTTTACTTATCACCTCGACGGCTAACTATCTAATCTTCATGCTTTCTAGAAATGTGGACCCAAAATAATAACAGCTTCTATTTTAATCATTTTAAATGAGTCTAGATATAAGAACGGAACCGCGCGAAGATGATGCAGTTCCTGCGAGTCGGACTTTTATTGAAAAGGTTTGAATTCAAACAGTTAATTTTTGAAAACTTCACTACAAAGTTACACCAACTTTATTTCGTCCCTACAAGCTTCACACTTTTTTTTATGCCCCTTCAGGGGGCCAAGCTACAAATATCAGGGATCGAAACAGTTACTTTTTATCGAAAAAGTTAAAATTTAACTGTTAATAAAAAAAAAAAAAAAATTATAAGTTAAAAATCTTTTAAGAGTAAAAATTATTTTGGAAAATTGGGTACATGAAAATAAAAGTTAAAGTAATAATTTTATATTTTTCAATGTGAAAGAAAAGTTTTAAGTATTTTAATCAAGAATTTTAGGGTTTCCTTGGTTTACGATACCTGGCTGGAAAGAATGTTTTTGTTGATACAAAACAAAAAATAAACATTAGTAGCTTTAAATTATTCCATTAAACGTTTTCCTATTAAGTATTTTAATAACAATTACTTTAAAACTTTTATTTTTTTAAGTTGAAAAAAAAAGTTAAAAAAACGTTAAAAAAAAAAATTAAATCCAAAAAGCTATTTTATAACTTTTAATTTTTGCAAAATGAAAATAAAAGTAAAAGTTTAAAAAAAGAATTCGTTAAGTTTAGAAGTTAACAATTGTTTTCGATTCCTGACAGCCTCAACTTGTGAGGAGGAGAACCTTCCACGATTAAGGCCACGTCTAGACTGGTCATTAGGATGGCCCTTAGCTATAGGGAATTTTTTTGAAAGTCAAAATGTTGCTGCTCCCACCCCCCAATTCTGTCCCGGTCAACAAAAAAAAGTCCGACTCGCAGGAACTGCCTCATCTTAGCGCGGTTCCATTCTTATCCCTAGTCTAAATTCGAAAGATTAAAATAGAAGCAGTTATTATTTTGTTGAGAGGAGATCGTTGACCTTGATGATGCAAGGTAGGGATTGTCCGGGTTAGGTCACTGCTACTTAATAATACATACCCCATATGTGTATGTATGTGGGCATATATATGTACATATGTGTGCGTGTATATGTGTATGTGTATATGCATATATATAAATATATATATATTACATATGTATATATATATATATATATATATATTATATATATATATATATATATGTTAGGTATATTTACATAGATATGTGCATATATTAGTGTTAAATATGTCCTACTTGTATTTACAGCCCTGATGAAGGCTTGAAGTTCAAGCCGAAACGTCGGCACAATAAAACCATTTTTACGATAAAATGTAGTTTTATTAAGTAGCAGTGACCGAACCCTGACAGTTATATTTTGGTTCCACCAGTCTTGAAAGGTAGGATTTACAATCTTACCTGGAAGGGTCGGCAACACTAGAAACCGTCCCGCTAGTTACAAGGTCTTGGAATCTTGGAACTCTATATTTCTAACAATAAATTGTTTTTGTTATTTTACTTAACCTGTTTTATTTTCGAATACATTATCCAACTATAAGCAATTAAAAAATAACAAGGAATAAAATATAGACAAAAAGAACAGTTCGAATGAGCGAAATCAATTACTTTAAAGCTTTAAGCTCTTATTTCTCCGATTGACATCGCCTAATCAAAACTTTCATGAGAACCATTTATGTAGAGCATTTAATAAGCTTTCTAATGGTATTCTTCCGTTTACCAAAATTCTCAACAGTTTTCGAGATATTAATGAAAGTTCCCAAAATTTATATTATTTCTAGCAACAGAAAATTGGCCTCACTTTTCATATCCTGTTTTACACACAAAATTTTCGCAACATAAGAAATTACAAAAATAAAAAGCAATAAAAAACGAAGGGAAAGAGACAAAAATTACAACAAGAACGACAAAAACCCGTTCATAAGAACAAAACAGACGTATTTGAAGTTTTAAGCACTTATTTCTCCGATTGACATAACCTAATCAAAAATAGTTTTAGAATCTTTTTTGTAGATAATTTAGTAAGCTTTCAAATAGTTTCTATCCACTTACCACGATTTACCAACCGTGTTCGAGATATTAATGAAAGTATACGAACTTCCCAAAACTTTTCATGTCTGTTCATAAAATATTTTATTCTAACCCTTCCTTAACTCCAAACGTAACAAAACTTTCAACATATTAGTTTTAATGAAAGTAGAACATGCAGATAAAGTTTCAACTGAATCCCGTAATTCTTAGTACCCAACCAAAAACGGTATTCAAAAACTATTTTTCCAATTTTCTCGAAAACGGTTAAAGCGATCGCCTTCAAAATGGTTTCATTCGTTTTCCTAGCCCAGGAATCATATAAAACGAGTACTTACAAGCTTATGAACTCAAAAACGTAAGCGTTACGATTTTTTTTGCGCGAATTTCGCCCCAAACGCCATCTTCCAGTAGGCGGATTTTGCTGGTTAACGAACTTGACCTTTCAAATTGGACGAAGGATTTTTGTACCAAATTTCATCAAAATCGGACCATTCGTCTTCTATCTAGAGAGCGAACAGACAATATATATATATATATATATATATATATATATATATTATATATAAATAAATATATACATATATATATATATACAAATTTGAACCACCGTTATTTTCGGTCTCTAGGGGTTCTGAAACGCGAAATTTTCTAGTCGGCACTTCCGGATTGTTTCATTGTATCAACCCTATAAGCGGGGTTCCTCCCTATGGGGGAGGGAGGAACCGCGCTAAAACTAGCTGTGCAAAATTTTAGAGCAATCGGACAACAGCTACGCGACCCGCAAACGGTTTGAAATTGAAACATAGTATACGCAGCGATTAATTCCTTTAAAAGGGGATCTACTGTTCTATCCCATTCATTTTCTCAAAACAAAATTACGTAGTTACATCAAGGCGACTCCAGAAATTGTTTCAAATCATCAGTCGGGTATTTTTCCCGGTCCCCGGCAGCGATATGCAAAACAATATGAGAAAATCGATTTTTCTGAAGGAAGAAAAATTATTTTGGTGTAGAACGTACCTCTACAGTTAATTTTTTTCTTCTTCAGCATTGTCTGCTTCCAACATAACTTGTGCTATATTTGCCTTAACCTATGTTGGAACGTTGTCATCGAATAAGGATGGAGCAACGGTTTAGGGAACTAAGTACCAGAGATGATTGGAATATTGTTTTGAGGCAGCCTTACTGATTTCTGGACCAATATCCTGATAATGTATCAGTTGATGCATGAATAGAAAGTCATGATATGGTGCTTCGATTGGGTCTGATGATAGAAACAAGGCTCGAACGTACACTCGCGCAAGAAAAATTCTTCTTAAAGATTTGTTCTCGCTATGAGATAACTGAAATTGATTTTGAAACAGGTACATTTTGAATGCATAAATCGCCGTTGCCATCGACCTAGCATGACTTACAGTTCCTGGTACACGAAACGATACTCCTTTCTTCCCGTGCAAACGAGTGCGTTTTCAGAAAGCAGGAACAGACTTGATTGTTCATCTTTTTATCCAACATTAACAAGAAAACGACTAATTTAGTTTCCATTACTAGTGCTTACCTGCTCAAAAGTGATTAAAAAAAAATTATCTGAAAAAATTACTTTCGGACGAAAATGTCAATATTTCAAGCTCATTGCGGGTCGCCTCGGAGTTGTTCGATTTAGCTAAACTTTTGCACAGATCGTTATTTTGTTGATTCGAACATGATAGGGAGGTGGGAGGTAAACTTTTAGAAAGTTGAAAAATAAGGGCCACCCTACTGGTCATGGCCTGAAAGAATCCAAAATGGTGGAATATAGTCAGCTAACGCATTAGTTTCTCATGAGGGAGATGGTGGGTTCGATTCCCACAGTGTCACGAGGAGTGTTCAAAAATAAGAAAAATAAAGTTTGAAAAAAAAAAATGTTTGTAGATTAATATTAAAATTAGAATCTTAGAACAGAAAGAAAACATCAAAATTAGAATATAAAAACATAAGCTAAAAGCTAAGGATTAATTTGAATTGTCGATTAAAATACAAATATTAAAACTGGTTTGGTTAGTAAATATTTACTTTGGCTGTTCCAATCATATCACTTGAACATTTTCATTCTTCTTTTAAATTCTTTAAGTGTTAGTCCTAAGTGACTCGTTGATTGACTAATCTTGGCAAACAGTGCAAAAATAGGGAAGTTCTAGTGCTTTTAAATATGTAAGAAATTCTCAGCATTTTTTCAACTTTGGAAGTGATTTCACAAAAAACGTAAAATAAAGGGTTTTAGCGCGGTTCCTCCCTCCCCCATAGGGAGGAACCCCGCTTATAAGGTTGATCTCATGACGCAATCCAGAAGTGCCGACTAGAAAATTTTGCGTTTCAGAACCCCTAGAGACCGAAAATGATGGTGGTTCAAATTTGTATATATATATATATATATATATATATATATATATATATATATATTTGTCTGTTCGCTCTCTAGGTAGAAGACGAATGGTCCGATTTTGATGAAATTTGGTACAAAAATCCGTCGAGTTCGTTAACCAGCAAAATCCGTCCACTGGAAGATGGCGTTTGGGGCGCAAAAAAAATCGTAACGCTTACGTTTTTGAGTTCATAAGCTTGTAAGCACTCGTTTTATAGGCTTCTTGGGCTAAGGAAACGAATGAAACCATTTTCATGGCGATAGTTTTAACCGTTTTCGAGAAAATTGGAAAAATAGTTTTTGAATACCGTTTTTGGTTTGGGTACTTAGAATCATGGGATTCAGTTGAAACATTTTCTGCATGTTCTACTTTCATTAAAACAAATATGTTGAAATTTGTGTTACGTTTGGAGTTAAGGAAGGGTTAGAATAAAATATTTTATTAACAGACATAAAAAGTTTTGGTAACTTTGTATACTTTCCTTAATATCTCGAAAAAGGTTGAGAATCTTGGTAAACTGAAGAATACCATTAGAAAGCTTACTAAATGTTCTACAAAAAAGGTCATGATGAAAGTTTTGATTAGACGATGTCAATCGGAGAAATATGTGCTTAAAACTTTAAAGTAATTGATTTCGCTTATTCGAACTGTTCTTTTTGTCTGTTTTTATTCCTTGTTATTTTTTAACTACTTATAGTTGGATAATGTATTTGATAATAAATCAGGTTAAGAAAAATAAGAAAAACAATTTAATCTTAGAGTTATGGATTTCCAAGATATACCTTTTCAACTGCCTAGCGGGGTCCTTCCTAGGGCGGGGACCCATCCAGGTAAGATCATAAATAAGACCTTTCTTGAAAGTAAAGATGGAACTGTCAACTTTGGTCCTCCCCTGCCTCCCGGCACTTTCATTGCTGACGAAGGCTACCAATGAGTAGCCAAAACGTCCTAAATATAGATTTTTTAACAAAAATCGTATTGAGGTTTCTTTAGCCGAATCTCAACCATTCCATCTTTACTTATCACCTCGACGGCTAACTATCTAATCTTCATGTTTTCTAGAAATGTGGACCCAAAATAATAACAGCTTCTATTTTAATCATTTTAAATGAGTCTAGAGATAAGAACGGAACCGCGCTAAGATGATGCAGTTCCTGCGAGTCGGAGTTTATTTAATACTTTATCCATAAAGTTTATTTATTCACGATTATTTTGATGCCTAGTTTACCTGCTTTCGGCTGCTTCTTAGATCCATTTTGTGGTTTTAGATTTCATAACCAAAGCACAACTGTATGAAATCTGGCGCTGTAATGAATCAAACAACAAATGCATCCGATGCTTTATTTGATAGAACTAAGAGTTAAGGAGAATATAAGAGAATTTGTAAAATTGGTTTTGCCTGGATATTCAACAAAAGTGTGATCGCTGTTGCAGGTTTTGAGGAAAATTCTAAACAAAATATGAGAATTGGTTGAGGAAAATATTAATCTTCCCAACGAAGTTTTTGAAATATGTAGATAAGATATTAATCAAGCAAGTCCTTCATGTTGAAGATCGCAAGCATCATACTCTTCGACAAGTTGCGGACATAGTAAATAGAGCAGCTAGGCTTACTTCTAAGGACTTTTCAAGTAGATTTATTAATCGATGCACCAAAACCTTCTTTTGCACGAGCGTATATAAGGGGGGGGGGGGCTGCAGCCCCCCCCCCCCCCCGAAATTTTCATTTGGTGGTAAAAATGTGTCATAAAAACCTTAAAAATAAATTAAATAAGATCGCTTAGTTAATAAAAAATAGTTTATTTTAGGTGAAATAGCGTTTTAGTTGCCTAAAACTATTTTAAATTCTAAATTGTTCATATTACATGCCCCGGAAATGGTCTCAGCCCCCCCCCCCCCGAAATTTTCCCAGCCCCTCCCGAAATTATTTCCTACATATGCCTATGTTCTTTTGGTTCCACTAATGACGGTAATGCCACCCACAGATTTTTTTGGCAATCGAAAATTAAGAGATAACATTAATAATAAATTTGGACACCATTTTGAAACAAGTTTCAAGTGGTAAATCACTTAATATGCCGAAAAAAAAAACAGAATTAATTGGTGAGACTTAGTTGGTGAAGATGTATATCTGAATCATTATTCATCGCATTATACGCCAGTGTCTTTACATAAACTGCTTTTACATGGACCCATGGGCGTATATAACGGGGGGGCTGGGGGGCTCTAGCCCCTCCCGAAATTTTCATTTGATGGTAAAAATGTGTCATAAAAACCTTTAAAATAAATTAAATTAGATCACTTAGTTAATAAAAAATGGTTTATTTTAGCTGTAATAGCGTTTTAGTTGCCTACAACTATTCCAAGCTCTACATTTTTCATATTAAATATCCCGGAAATGATCTCAGCCCCCCCCCGAAATTTTCCCAGCCCCTCCCGAAATTATTCCCTATATACGCCCATGCATGGACCTGATATTTCATTTTTCATTGCACCATATGAGCAATTATTACATGAAGCATTCGAGAGGCGACACAAAGACATAAGATATCTCAGGGAACGCAATACGAGGAAATCTTTTTGTAATGATACAAATATGGATTGATTGAAAATGCTCCTTCTTTCATCAGATCCATATTTGTCAACTTTAAGAAAGCTTAACTCCAAAACCGAAAACAAAAAATTGAAGAAAATGTTTTATCATATTTAATTGTATATAAAAACTTTAGTATTTGTTTACAACCTAGTGATTCTGAGGAGGAGTGAGTTTTTTTTCATTCGTAAAAGTTCTGTATATATTTTTTAGAAGTTCTTAAATATCGTATGTTACTTTCTATATAAATTTTATACCACAATGCATTAGTTTTGCACCAACTGTTTGTGTTTTTTAATAACAGAAAAAAATAATAAACCTTGTCAAGACAAAAATACGATTTTTGATTTTTTTACCCCATATACTCGTAACACTGTGGCGGCAGGAAGTTTTTCATCTCAGGGCTCGTTGAGAAAATTCCTCCCTGTCGCTTGGATGTCGATGCGCCGTAAAAAAAAAAGAAAAAGCAATTAACGAAGATAACAATAGAAACAGTGAACAGAACGTTAAAAAAAAAGAAAAAAGAATAGTGCCAAGCAACATTTTCAACAAAACTGAACTGTTGCTGCTATATGTTTGATATTATGAGGGACTATCAGTTGAAATGGTTAGGGGCAACAAGATGAAGTAGCATATAGAGCTTGTAGTCATATTTGCATCATAGACTGATAGTCCCACATAATATCCAACATATAGCAGCTACAGTTAAGTTTTGTTAAAAATGTTGCTTGGCACTATTTTGTTCCGGCCTCTTCGAACGTTTCATAAGATATTTTCATGCTCTAATTTACAATTAAATTTTTTTGTTATTATATTCGTTAATTTTGTATATTTATTTACTTTGCTGAAGATGGTTGCCAAAGAGGATGCCGAAACGTCCAAAAATGGATTTTCCAAAACTTTTGACAGTTTGTCTTAGCCGAATATTACATGACTTATTTTCACTGAGACGGCTAACTACTTACATTTCGTTATTTACATATACGTATCAAAAAAATAACTATTTAAAATCATTACCTTTTGTAGGTGAACCCTCAGATCTTAGCGAATATGTTCCCCGCATCCAACTCCAGAGTCCTACCAACTAACTATTCTGCCAGCCGATTGCCTGGCATATCAATGGGTTGCCTGGCTATACGCTGCTCCTATCCTCCTAGAGATAGCCACCTTCGGCTGGACTCGTAAAACATCGGTTCTCGCATTACGAGGCCACCACGGAGCCTTCTAGTGATGCTAGTCAGCCCCCATCTGGAGTATGCGTTCGTTATAGCATTACCCGATGAATTAACCTATTGAGGTTGCACTCTTGAAAGAATTCATGAAATATTTCTCACAATCTTTATTATATACTAGCTGTTACCCGGCGTGCCATGCTAAACCTACTTTCTGCGTCTAGAAAAGCAAAAATATATTAGAAACCAAATGAGTACTTTTAAAATCTAATAATGCAAATCTGGTACTGCTCGGGTTCACAGTTTCGAACCCGTGACCTCCAAACTGTGAGTCCTAGACGATGTTAACCTAGCCTATGACTCCCCGTATCAAGACCTACCTGTGCGCCATGTTTGGTCAAAATAGGTCAAACAGTATGGATTTGTATAAAGAACAAACATACAGACAGACAGTTGGTAGACGTTTTTGACCTAGCCTACGAGACTTCCTGGATCAAGACCTATCAGTGTTCCAATTTAGTCAAACGGTGTGGATTTGTATAAAGAACAAACAGATAAACATATGGATATATATATATATATATATATATATATATATATATATATATATATATATATATGGGGCGAGGTTTGCTTAGAGGTAGAGTATTCGACTAATGAACTGGACCAGTCCGTCCCTAGGCCCACCCAGCCTTAATTAGTTTATTAATGAGTACATGCAAAGAGAAAATCAGGTGGCCGGAGCGTAGTATTGACCATACTATCTCCCTAGGGCGTCGTATGGTAAATAATCAATTCCTCTTCTTCGGCCTCTCTGGGCCCTTGTAGCATGTTACGGGAATGATTTGTTTATGCATATATTTAAAAACATATATATATGTGTGTCTGTTATCTCGATTGCGCCAACACATAAATATGAATATAATTTGAAATGTGAAGTTCGTTTCCACCAGAACAACAGGAATCAGCAGGTGCCACAGCAAGAAACTGACAGTATCCTCAGCGGAAATTGCAGCTCAGATTTTGTACAAAAAATCGAATAAGAACTGTATTTTAGAAAATATAATAAGATTCATTGAGAGGAGATCGTTGACCGTAGATGATGCAAGGTAGGGATTGTCGGGGTTCGGTCACTGCTACTTAATAAAACTACATTTTATCATAAAAATGGTTTTATTGTGCCGACGTTTCAAGCCATTTATAATAAGATTCTATTCACATCGAAAAAAATGGACAAGATATTTGTCCTCATTGGTTTAGTTTAAAGCGTTCAATTGGCAAACGATTGAACGAGACCAAAATCGGTCCACCAGGAGGTGGGTTAACTCCGGACCCAAAATACTAATTTGACCATGCCATCCGCAGTTTTTGTTGTTTTTCAACGAAACTCGATCTTCCTTGTGGTCATCTAAAGAGAAATATACGTTGTAAAAATAAAATAAGTCCGTTCATTAGGAGGAGGTTTACTCCGGAGGGAAATTAGTAATTTGCTCATACCGGTCGTAATTTCTGTTGTATTGTAACGAAATTCAGAATACGTCGTGGTTATCTAATAAGAAAGAAGTGTTGTAAAAATGAACTAATACAGTCTATCGGAAGGGGGAGGGGGTTACTTTGTACTATGTTTGAATAGAACATTCCAGTGAAACGTAAGTTGGCAAAGCTGCCGGTAGGAGTGCCTCTGTCTTGATATTACTTCTCACGTCTACCGCTAGTGGGGGCTGTATCCCGTTCCTGCCTCAGACGAAAATGTGATGTTTTCGTATATTTAGTAAGTAGTTTAGTATCAAGAATACACAGAAATTATTAAAAAAATTAATTGGCGTTAATGATCTCAAAGGTTGACACGCCTTAAATCCAACCAAAAATAAAAAAAAAAAAAAATAATAATAATTAAAATATTTTGATTAAGTTGCTCGTTACAAATGTAAAAGAGCAGAATTATTCGTTTTCATTTTATTTATATAGGCTATTTCAAGCCAATTATTCAGAAATGCAATCTACACTACCCAAATAATGGGCGTATATAAGGGGGGGGGGCTGAGGGGACTGCAGCCCCCCCCCCCCGAAATTTTGTTTTGTTGATAAAAGTTCATGTATAAAAAGCCTATAAATGTCTTCTACATTTATCCTGGACTACTTGGTGTCCAGAGGACCTTAAAACCCACCCCTACACCCTAAATGTCTTGGTGCTCTCAGCCCCACCCCAAATTATTTTCTATATAAGTTAGTGACCCAAATTCTGAGGAAAGTAGCTTAGTTATCCAGCTCCTGCGTGACGTGGTTTACTTAAGGTTAAATTTTGATACGACCATCTCAATCGGAGGAAAATTGGCTTGTATTGACATTTACACCAAATTACCGACACAAGAGCCCAAACAGGAAGTATTTCAGTGGAAAAATTAAACACACACATAGAGAAGTAGGAAGGAAAGGTTAAATTGAAGGTTATCAGTGACTATGAGATAAGGTAAGTACATATAGTGGTATTGCTAGGGTAAATATTGTTAGAGCTGATTGACTAGGTACTTTCCTTGATAACATTTCAGAAGAACCCCATCGGCATGTTATAATCTCTAGCCATGGAGCAATTTATTTAATTAATGTAATGTCTTCTAATATCGCACTGGTATTTTTAAAGTGACACAACACAAAAATCGGTTTTATTCACACCGTCATAGTTAGGACTATGAAAGACATGGTAAAAATATCTTTATAAACCATCCAAGCTGTATGTACCTAGCTTCAGAGCTTGTACACCAGAGTACACATAGGTAAGAGTGACACATTTTCAGTTGATATTTATTTTGAGTTGTGTCACTTTAGAAATACTAGTGCGATATTATATATATATATATATATATATATATATATATATATATATATATATATATATGTATATATATATATATATATATATACATACATACATACATATACATATGCATATATATATACACACAAAGACATATAGCTGACCCGGCAAACGTTGTTTTCTATGATAAATATATAAATTATTTCTAGTGAATATGGGGGAGAGGTTAGCTCAGTGGTAGAGCACTGGACTAATAAGTGTGAGGTCCTGAGTTCAAATCCCGAGCAAGCACTAAAGATTTTTTCTTCTAGTGTCTTCGTTCATGGGTTGAATTCGGCCTCCCTGACCGTCCCTAGGCCAACCCAGCCTTTAATTAATTTAATAATGGGTACCTTGGGAGCTAATGACTCTTGCAGTCGATGCAGCCAAGGGGAAAATCAGGCGGCCGGAGCATAGTACTGACCACACTATCTCCCTAGTGTGCCTTATGGTCATGAATCAGATTGCTCTATAGTATCTGCCCCTCAGGGCTCTCGTGGCCTGTTACGGAACTGATTTTTTTTTTTTTCTTGTGAATATATTGTTAGTCAAATAATAAATAACTAACTTATTGTAAGTGTGTGAGGAATCTTATGGTGACGGCATACAAATCTCCATCACTAATTATGAAAATTAAAAAAAGCTATAAATTCTTATGTAGCAAATTCGTTTTTATCCTTACTCCATGCTGTTTGCTGGGTGAGACATCGGTAGAAGCCTCGCAGGGATAAATGAACGAGTGATATTTGATTAGTTATCGACAATCAAAGGTTGAAAATTATTATAATACTAATATCACTATTAAACAATGGGGATTGGTGTAAGAAGGGTAAAAATTTAGGGTTTTATGTATTTTTTTAATGTTAAAATAAAAATACAAAATTTTGTTCAAAAAATAAGAAAATAATTTTTGGGGTGGACCACCCTTATTAGTAGATAGGGGTGGTCTACCCCAAAAATAGTTTACATCCTATTCTCAGACTACTGATACACACACGCACATATATATGTATATATATATATATTTATATTTGTAAAGGCCTTATATGTCAAATAATTTTAAATTTATTTTTATGGCATTCTTTATTTTTTCCTTGACTGTTTCTGGCAACTATGGCCTCTTTTCAAAAGAATCATCCCTGAAATTAATTACCGTTTTATATTACACAAAATTACCGTTTTATATCACTTCAAGTTATTAGAGATTTATATAATTTTATTTCACTTACTTTAATTTGATTGTAACAAATTTTTATACATATTTTTATCTTCGTGGAAGGCGGAAGGTCTTCCGCCGTCCTCGAAGATAAGAATATTGAGAAAAGGGTCAGTTGAAGAATACATATTTTTATTATTTAGCCCACAAACTAACAAAAGTCCGACTTGCAGGAACTGCGTCCTCTTAGCGCGGCTCCGTTCATATCCCTAGTGCCATTAGTAAAGGAATAGAAGCAGTTATTGGTAGGTTTTAATCTTTTTGAAAAATATAAAACAAAATCTCAAAGGAAAGGAATATTCAAGGCACCACAAAAAGAAACTGACAGTATCCTTAGCGGAAATTACCCCATCCTCTGTCACAAAGTTTGCTCTTGGGAACACTAAAACAATATTTCTCAGCAGCCAGGATTGTATATACCTCGGCCTGAAAGACCGACATTTCCTTTCCTAAGGCAATGCGGGTTATAGGAGATAATAAATACGTTATAGGAGATGCTCCCCCCACCCTCTTGGCATATCCTATAACATATTTCAGAGCCAATCTCCTCTAAGGTACTGGATGCATCTGAGTAGAAGTATACATACATATAATTACATGTGTGTGTGTATAAATATGAACACCAGGAAGTTTTTAGATGTTGTGCCCATGAAAGACATTTATTCTAGGTACCTCCCAAATACATCATCAGGAGCGAGCTTCTTCTCTAAGCATTATAGGTTTCAAGGTGTATATGTATTTGCGTGTGGAAAATCGAATGAAACCAGTTTAAAGACAGCATCTTTAACCATTTTGGAGAAAATGGAGGAAAGCTAGATTCATGATTTGTATACTCCAAATTTACTAAGAGACTTGAAAATATTTCCACATATATCCAAAAATAGATAGATAAAGATTTATACATTTTGGCGTTTGGAAATGAGAAAGTATTAAAAAAATGAGTTGATAGAGATGAGATTATTTATTATTAAAATTTATTAACAGTATATTATAATAAAATAACATTTTTTTGTATGGTGTATTGACTTCCATGGTATTTATGGGCAGCCTTGATGAAGTTATGATTCTTTGGAGGAGGTCAGGTTACTTTTATGAGCCTGTATAATAACAATTTTTATTTTACAAATTAATGAAAATTACAGCATAAATACAATTTAAGCAAAAATATATAAAATTTGAATTATATTTTTTCTATTCTGAGAATTATATCCTTAGGAGGTAATGCACCAAAAAACCTTCTATTATATTCTAATGGAACTTTAGTATTTTCAGAGAGTGTGGCTTTGTAATTCATTAAAAGTTTTGCCATTCCATACTTCTTGACCATCAGAGTATATCGTATTGCTGTAAAAAATCTTATTAAAAGTATCTGCCTTAATTATTATTCATTAAAAAATTTCCTTAATTTTACATTAAAGATAGTTGGCTTCTGAATAAAACACTATTTTTGGGCAATATTTGTTTGCACCTTTACCAGGTATATTTGTTTTGTTTTTAACAGGGGATATTAACAGAATATTGATCATCTCCTATTGCCCTTACTATACAAGAATTAGTTTCCTTAGCAAAGGCAAGGATTACCTAAACATTACTCCTCTGTTCTTTAAAGCTAAGGTTTCTGCTCACTGTGCACTTAATCTCAAAGAATAATGACCAGGAAGACTGGATATATCGTCCCTACCATGTCGAATATGCATATCAGAGCAAACTAGAGAACGAACATATTCTATCCATTGACGATGTAAAATATTGAAAAATGGTCTTATTTGATGTTTTATTTAAGTAATTAAAGGCTATTCTAAAGGGGTTAGAATTGTGATAATTTGTGACAAGACGTATGTCCAAAACCCAAGAGGAAAGTCTCGAATCTGAAAAACTAGATTTTGCATATTATATAGTTTGACATGGTAGGGATGATATAACCGTTCTGGGAAAAAAGTGTCGTAAATGCAAAAACTTCAATTTTACAGGAGCGTAAAAAGACAATTTGCTGTTTTATAAAACGTATAATATTTGAAAATAGTGCATGCCACAGAAAATAATGGTATATTGAGTGTATGTGGAATATATACTTTACATTAATTTACAAGGGATTAGGATCACCCAAATTTCAACCCTTAAGCGCAGTTATGTTATTGCTTCTCTAAAAATTGTTCTAGAAGACAAATTTTGTGTCTGTAGGTCTGTCTAATGTTCTCTGGAAATCCTGAGTGGAACTACAGTACATTCCATGTTTCCCTGATATTCTCTATGGACTTATTTGCATTTTTGCAGTTACGTCATTGTTCTTCCAGAACAGCGATATGTTTACCCCTGACAGATCATGCCTCTTTTTAGAAGAAGATAAAGAACATACCCTCATTCAAAACATTTTTAAACACACTGTCTTGTGTTGTATATAACTTTTAGTATAAGTACTGCCGAAGCAAGAATTTTATTTATAACTATAAATCCCATTTTTTATTTTTTATTAATTGTTATAATGTATATTTTTTATTATTTCTTTATTGTAAACATATAAAGATAGAAAATAACAATGGATGAACCCTTGCTATAAAATTGTAAAAGTTTAAAAGCAAGAAACTTAATCACTCATTATTATTTTTGGAGGCCCGGTGACCATGAGATCTAGGGTGTGTGCACTCCGTTACCAAGGTCCTTGATTTGATTCCCACTAGGGGTGGTGGCTTTTTTCGAAAAAAAGAAAAGGCATTAGCCCTACCATGGATAGAATAAAAGTCCGTCACGCAGGAGCTGCATAACTAAGCACTTTCCTCAGAATTTGGGTAGTGTAGACTGCTTTCCAGAACAATTTGCTTAAAATATCCTACATAAATTAAATAAAAACGTGAATAGTTCTCTTTTAAATTTGTAATGAGTAACTGATCAATTATTAATTTGCTTCCAGAGTTATGTTTACACATGGTACCTACTACACTACGTAATAAATACAAAAAAATTCATATTATCGTATTTTGATCTAACGCAGGAACAGGATACAGTCACTCTAGTGGTAGAAAGCGCTCCTTGCGGCGGCTTTGTGAACCTACGTTTGGCGGGCTTTTCTATTGAAATATTTTACAAATTAAACCCCCGCTTTACGATTGACCGATTCAGCTCATTTTTTGCAACACTTCTTTCTCATGAGTTACCCACGACGTATACCGCGTTTCGTTACAATACAGCAGAAATTACGACCGGTATGAGTATATTAGGAATTTGGGTCCGGAGTAAACCCCCCCTTCTAATGAACCGATTTAGTTTATTTTTACAACACATATTTAGCTGTAGATTACCACTACGAATACCGAGTTTCGTCGAAATATACCAAAAATCACGGCTGGTAGTGGCGAATTGGTATTGTGGGTCCGGTGTAAACCCCCCCCCCTCCTAATGAACCGATTTAGTTTATTTTTACAACACATATTCACCTGTGGATTACCACTACGAATACCGAGTTTCGTCGAAATATACCAAAAATCACGGCTGGCAGTGGCGAATTGGTATTGTGGGTCCGGAGTAAACCCCCCCTTTTAATAAACCGATTTAGTTCATTTTTATATCTCACTTTTCTGTCTATATTACCACGAATACCAAGTTTCGTTGAAATATAACAAATATTACGGCTGACATAGTCAAATTAGTGTTTTGGGTTCGGGGTAAACCCCCCCTTCCGGTGGACCGACTTTGGTGGTTAACGAACTCGTTCAATCGTTTGCTAATTGAATGCTATACACCAAGTTTCGTGACGAAAAAACAAAAACTCTGGCCGCTATCGTGTTAACAGACATATATATATATATATATATATATATATATATATATATATATAAATTTTAACGGGGTCATTTTCGGTGTTTACTAGGTAGGATCGATAAAGATTTGAAGACATTTTTCAAAAATTTCGTCATGAGTCCAACTAGCTACTTTCCTTCGGAGGAAAGTGCTAAAAAGATGGTAACCTATTGATAACCCGTCCTACAATTCGTAGTCAATAATAAATGGACGTTAAAAATTTAAATAAATTCTTGATAATTTCTTACCGATACAAATCCTAGGGCCTTCTCCAAAGGGCACATACGTTCCTTGTTTTATTGGATCAAGAAATCTTTCTGGTTGATATTTGTAAGGTTCTGGAAAGTTATTGGGGTCCAAGTGAATAGCAGAAATAGGAATTGTAACGGGTTCTCCTTTCTTAACCACATATCCATCGACCAGCTCATATTATTTTGTGCAAACTCTTAATAGATAGTGCAACACTGTATAAACACTCTGAGTTTCTAAAACCAAATAATAATTTATTTATATTGTATTTGTTGATATTTATAATAAAGTAAAATTTAAATATTTCATATGCAATTAATTATTTTTTATTAGTTAAAAAACAACAACATAAATTATTGTGAAGCTAGTTTACAAAGTATGAAATTTTCTGTTTATTAGGTAAAAAAAAAAAAAAAAAAAAAAAAAAAAAAAAAAAAAAAAAAAAAAAAAAAAAAAAAATGCTGAATAACTTTCTTTTCCCCTTCTATTAAAAATCTAAAAGTCAAATAAATGAAGGACAAGGGGGAAAAAAACGATGCATGTTACAAAAAAAAGTTTAAAAAGTTTGAGTTTTGAGTTTTGAGTAAATGAAAAAAAAAAAAAAGTTTCAAGTAGATCAAAAATAGTACTTCATTTTTATTTCTATTTTGTACCACTTTATTATCTTTTTTCTCCACATGTTTCGAGGCCTTAAGGCCATGTCCTCAGGGGCCATTACATCCTAAACAATTTTTGAATTATAATTTTAGTCATTCCAATAAAATACTTATCGCTAATATGTTATTCTTTGCAGTTTTAAAAATTCACATCTAAAATGCCTGTCAAAATATAAAAAAATTGTTTAAATGTACTTACCCTGTGTGTGGACAGCTTCCCACCGCACACAGGGTAAGTAAGGGGTAAGGGTTTTAAGACTGAGGCTAGCTAGATTAGTCAGAAACATGTAGAATAGAATGCAAATTTCCTATGTTTACAATTCTAAACGAGTTTTTTGGGGGGATTATTTTACTCCCTTAGGTCTTCGTAATCAAATAAAATAATTTGTTTATGAACACCACGAACATTTGAAGTATCTGTTCAAGGTACAAATACTTCAAAGTAACCCATTCGAGACCGATTGCACGCCTTGTGTGCAATTGATTTCCGAGGCAATAAGATGGCTTGCACACTGTGTAATGAGAAATTAAGAGTTATTCTGAGTAAACTAGTCGTCGAAATATGATTTTGCTTGGACTAATGAAATCTGTAAAGTACAGGGAAACAAAATTTAGCATTATCTGCTTAAGATTATCTGCTAATTAAGATTATCTGTATTTTCATTTTACCTTACATTGTACACATGCCCAATCTGCTGTACAAAAAAAAAAAATTAAAAATTGTCTTCCGAGGAGCGAGTTGCACACTTGGTGTGCGATGATCTTATTTATGTGAATTAACTTATGAATTGGGTGATTTCCATAGTACATATGTCTTTTTATTAAAAATGAACAATATAAAGAAGAAAACAAATTTGGCTCCTGGGGACTGTCTTAAAAATAAATCTTTGTCTTGATTGGGTTAAGGAAGCAACCTTCGAAAAATGTGAGTATTTTGTAAAGAAATTTGGACAAATTAAAAGAACTTTTCATTAAAAAAAAATTAATAAAGTATCTTTTCTTCAGGTAACACATCATTATATGTTCACCTTCAACATCTAATCTTTTTTATCTTAGTCGTATGTTAGTCTTCGACGTTATTTTTAGTGGCAAGTTTTCATAGAAGGTTTTTGAAACTGGTTTCATCAAAAACTGTTTAAGGTTTTGCATAAGTTATTGAACTTGAGCTGAGGATTTGGAACTGGCCCCCTGTAAAGATTTTTAGGAATCTCTCTTACTACACCATCTCTTCTGGGGTAACAAAAGAAAATATTGAAAACATTGTTGAAAATCGACCTGAAAGTATCATAATGTACAGCGTTCTTCTATTTGGGGTTCTTCTATTTGTTTTTCGCCTGTAAGATTTTTCAGGCTAGTAGATGACACAAAAAAAGTGACATTCATCGTCCCCCCCTGCCCTTCAAATAAAAAAGAAAAAGAGGGGCGGGTACTTTTACATATCGGATTCTTGAGCTTACAGCACTCTAGGGAGATAGTTTGGTTATTACTATGCTCTGTCCACCTGATTTACCGATTTATAATGTTGCATATCTGAGAATATAATAATAAAACGTGCCGACGCACTTAATCTTTTAAATGTTTTTAGTAAGTTTTTTTTCTAAGTAACTTATGAATTCCTTCATCACCTCAAAGCATAGAAGAAATAACATATATATAGTGCTGGATGGGTCTAGGAAGAGTCTGGGACCCCGAAGCAGACCCTAACAACACAAGAAGATAAAATCGACCAGTGCGCGTCCGAGTTTTGAGCTGAAGCCCTCAAGAATATGAGTCGAGTGCTCTACTATTGAGCCGGTAAACAACACTGGTCGACAAAAATGAGAATTTTTTCTTTCGAAAGTACTATAAATATGAGGTAAAGGTTCCTATGACAGGTAAAAAATCTTCTAAAATCAGATTTTAAAAAGTAGCCGTCACAAAAGAAATCTGTGCCTGATAAAACAATTCTGACTACATATCTGGATTTTTTTATCAGGCACAGGTTTCTTTTATCTGATTAATTAGATTTCTAATAAAGAAAATCTTGTTTAATGAATAAATATTTTACAGCAATTTTAAATCTCATTATTAGTAAAGAATTTTACCTTTTATTGCTCCCTCGAGATATTTCATATTTTTTAAAGCATCATAGGTAAGTCCTCCGTGAATTTTTACTTGTTCAATAACTTCTTTTCTTGCTCTCTCCTGTATTTCAGGATTTTGAGTTAATTCAAACATAGTGTACGCAATTATCATAGCTGTTGCCTCAAAACCAGCAATCATAAACCCCTGAGCTTGAGCCATTATGACATCATCCGTAATTTCTATAAATAAATAAACCAAACTTTTAAAAGGAATTACAATTTCTTTTTTTCGTCATCAAATGAATTTATTTTATAGAAGTTCCTTATCTTGAAAAGAAGGGGTGAGATGTATTAAAAAAGTTGAGAAATGAACAGAGCCAACGTTTTTAACAATAATGTTTTGGAGGAATATTTATATATGTGGCAAAGTTTTATATCAAAGATCAACTTAAACAAAGACCAAAGAAATAACTAATTAAACTAAACATTCCTGCAGGCTGGATTGGATGTTTTATGTTAACCCTTTCATTGCTGGCAAATGAAGCGACTCACAGCACCCAGTACTCTCGATTCTTATTCGTCTAGCTTCTCCCATACGCTCGCCAATCTCTCCTCGTCTTGTCCTCATTACCGTTGTCTCTCATCCCTCATGAGTCTCTTGTTATATATTGGGAATTATTAACTTACAAAGTCAAATGTCCTTAATATTGGTAATTTTATACAAAACTAAAAGAAATTTTCTCTCATAAAAATGAATCTAAATAAATACCCCCAAAAACATCATCTGTGCTCTCCTGGAGCATTTGCCTTCATCTACATCTCTTCGTCAAACGAAGTGCATCTTCACTCATATCTAAGGAGGCTATTTAAATTGACCGCACTAAACCGGATCTAAATTGTGATTGAAAAATATAAACAGAAACAATAGAGCTTGAGAGACAAATCTGAGTATGACCTTGCAAATAGCCAGTGAGGCACACAAGCTTCAACCTCCAACAATTACCCATAACAATGTCGATTGTGGGACTTTACATTTTATTTAAATAGATTATAATATATTTGCACAATGCATAATTTCAATTAATACACAAAGAATATTTAATAAAGTAAAAAATTATATATTTGAAGAATCGGGTGTTGCTGTTTGTAAACAATAAAATCAACACGACAAGCAATTAATCGGGTGTTGCTGTTTGTAAACAATAAAATCAGCACGACAAGCAATTAATCGGGTGTTGCTGTTTGTAAACAATAAAATCAACACGACAAGCAATTAATCGGGTGTTGCTGATTGTAAACAATAAAATCAACATGACAAGCAATTAATCGGGTGTTGCTGTTTGTAAACATTAAACTCAACACGACAAGCAATTAATCGGGTGTTGCTGTTTGTAAACAATAAAATAAACTCAGAATTTTCATTCTGGGGGGCTAAGCCCCCCTTTAGCCGCCACTAGCCATGTTACTTAACGTTTTATGGTCTTCTGTATATGACTGTGTCTAATTAGTAATTACCAATGTTTCGGCAAACATTCTGCAAGCTTCCTCAGGGTTTCTTCTGAGAGTGAAGATAAGTTTCAGTATGGGTCATGTTTCCTGGTTGGCCTCTCATTGGTCGACTTTTCCTGCTAGTGAAATATCCCCGGAATTTCAGCAGAGAAGTTTTCAAAGAAAAACAGAAATTGCTTAGCTGCACGCTACCCATCAGCGCGAGAAGAGTAGAGCAATCAGAAGTCTAGAAAGGGTGCGTATGACCCCTACCAGGTTTAACAAGACCCGTACTGTAATCTATCTTCATTCTCAGAAGTAACCATGAGGAAGCCCTCAGAATGTCTGGAAAAATGTCGTTTATTATTAACTTGACAGTCATATTCAGAAGACCATGAAACATTAAACTAAAGACTTATTCCATTCCACAGTAACAGAACAACTGTCAAGGACCAACAATTACCTTGAAAAATATAAATTTAAATCTCAAATAGAAGTAAGATTTTAGGTGCCATAACAGGAAACTGATAGTATTCTAAGCAGAAATTACTCCAACCCCTTTCTCAGCGTTCGCTCTTGGAAACACTATGACCAATACGTTTCTCATTTCCTTACCTTGTTTTACAAAAATACTCCTTTTACTGTTAAATGCAATTTAAAAAAACAGAAAAAAAACCCAATTAAAATGGGAGGTAAACAGAGGCAACAACTTGTTCAAAAGAACAAAACTAACAATTTCGAAAGTTTAAGCACTTATTTCTCTGATTGACATCACCCTATCGAAAAAAGTTTCTAAACGTTTTTTGTAGAGAATGTAGTAATCTTTTGAATAGTCACCTTCTGATACTTCCATACCAACAAAGGTAACCAAAATTTAAATATCTTAGATTAGATGATTGTAAAACATCTGGAACAAGTTTCAACCGATTTAATCATTTCTGAATACTCTGAACTGAAAATTAGTAGAGAAAAGTAGTTATACCATCTTTTATCGTAAACAGTTACAAATATTGCTTTAAAAATGTATTCATTCATTTTCCTACGTTAGAGAACCCATAAAACAAATACTTTCAAGCATATTAACTCGAATACACAAGCGATTTTTGCTCCAAAAAAAAAACATGTTTTGATAGACGAATTCCACTGGTCAACAAACTTGCCCTTTCATAATGGATGGAGGATTGTTTATAAAAATAGAAAATAAGAAGTTGGTTAATTTATTATGAAAATGGCATCATAATCTTATTTAGAAATTCAACAGTCATTTACCAAAAATCAATATAAAATATTTAATTGCTATGTACAGCTTAGAATATAATTTTCAAGTCCTTATATAAAATGCACATTATTAATTAAATGCATTGTTACTAATAAACATTTTTGTGGTTCCTAACTAAATCAGTTTTATATTTTCATAAACCACAGTGACATCTTTGATTGAAAGACCTTAGTAGTGTCCTTTGAATCCCTGAATTCATATCTTATAACTAATTTTATACAAATAAAAATAGAATTAAATTAAGCAACTTAACATTTTAACAATAGACAATTGAACACATATAAATTACAACTAATATATAAAAAAATAAAAATTTTAATTATTTTAATATAATACAATGCTAAAATTAATAAACAAAATATGGGGTTGTTTCATATGAAGGGCCCAATTTTAACATGTTTACATATTGGAGCAGTAATTATTCCTCATTTTTGTCATATCTATCCATGCATTGCCCACTTTTTAGTACATCTCGAAATATGAACAAGAAGACACAATTTTTCTGCTATATTTTTTTACGAGTATGAAGCTGAGACAACAAGAAATATAACTTGGAGGGATTGTATAAGGGATCATTCGTACACCATTTGTTTAAAAATGTTTTGGTGAGAGATACAGACTTTGAAGACTGGCTTCCAATCTTCTATTGGAGACAAATTCATCTTCATTTCTGTAGAAAATAACATCATCAAACAGATGGAGCATTCTTGAATCAACTGAATGAAAGTGCAGTTACTAATTCAAGGTAATTGAAAATATTGAAAAGCACAAATTATGGATTCCTCTGAGCTCCCTGAAGTATCAAGATATATATGTATATTGTATTCCTCATGTGGCAAAAGAAGGCTCTTTTCTCAAAAGGGAAATTAATTGATGAAGTTTGATGTGCATTTTTGTTTGCCTCTAGAGCCTACTGCATTGGGATAGCCAAAATTCTTCAAAACAATCAGAATCGGTAGATAAGAATAGTCCTGTACTGCTAAACAAAAGAGAAAAACCACTTTCGTGATGAGCTGGCAAGCCCCGAGGCCAGATAGCCACTTTCGTGACAAGGCCATTTCTTCGCTTTAGGACTAAACGCCACCGCTGTGACGGCTTTTTGCAATATCTAGTGGTAAATTTTGAAGTCTTTAGTCAATCATGTACCCGCTAGAGTTAATAAAAATACAGTTTGAGCCAATTGAATGGGGATTTCCCCTCTGCTAAACAATCCCTTGCATAGTTCGGATCACTCTGAAGGACCTTATTTGTGGTTTACCAGTTGATTTGAACATAGAGATCATGTTCCGTAGATATTATGCCAATTCGAAGATATTTTACTTGATTTTTTAATTATTAGTGAATGGTTTTATTTTAAAAAAGAAGAATTTCAATTTTTTTTTAATATAAAATAAAAATTGAAAACGATATACATTTTTTTTCAGGCCTGTATTTGTCTGCCTCAAAGCCCAAGTTGAGAAAATGGTGACAGATAAATTGTTAAAGAAAGAAATAATGAAACCATATTAGGAGAAATGAGAAGAGATGGGCGGTGCATGCTCAGCAGTTTCAATACCGTCCTGTGGAACCAGGAGAGTATAATGGGCTCTGCTCCACGGGCATCTAAGGTAGGTCATGTGGGTTGCCGTTTTTTAAGAGTTAAGAGAGACAATGAATAATTTGAAGGAGCTGGGCTGTAAAGTTCTTAAGCAGATTTTGATTTGGACCTTTTAAAGAATTTGGTCGCATCTTTATTTTAAAAAATATTCTCAGCTCCAAAAACCATATTACGATTTTGTTTCATATCAAAGCTCCGAATTATTTACTCCCCTAAATGTTTCATACCAACACGACAATACACTTATAACTAAAAGTTTTATAACCTAAATTAGAATAAGCCTTGACATGATCCCACTGGTAGAAAGTTCTCCACCTCAAGTTGAAACGTTCTATTCTAAGTGTTCTAAAAGTTTCTTCCTATAATTACTTATTTTAAATATTTAACTTTTTCATTTTAATATATTATTTTAATATTGAATGATCTATAGTAAAGCTCTTTTTTCAATATAAAGAATAAATATTTGTACAATATTGTTTTTTATCTCTGACGTTATTCAGTAATTAAGGCTGTTATTGATATTAAAATATATCATATCTAGACACATGAGTCAGAAAATCTGTCTAAAGTGCTCTTTGGACAAAAACCAGATTGAAGTACAGAATTGCCTCTCACTTCAAGCTATGGGACTGACTTTTTTGTATATCTTGATAAGAATCATGAACAATAAAATAAATAGTGAATATAATTCTTGATCTCAAAAACTTCTACATACAGGTCTTTAATTTAAATATTGATCATTCATTGCTATTAATGATTTCATTTAATATTTTCCTTTCCTTAATTAATGTACTTCATCTGTATTGTCAAGACAAACCCTGTGTGTATTGTGAAGAAACCAATTAAAATTATCTGATGGCTAAGAGATTCTCAGATTCAACGAGTGGGAGATCTTCTAAACTTTAATCAGTATTTACTTAAAAGCTTTAAAAAAATGAAAAATAAAATTAATTTTTCCAAATGATTAGGGTTTGGTAATATGTTAAAAAAAAAAAAATAATTCAATTTTACAACTAAAATGTGTTATATTTCCTGCAATGTTTCGGCTTGAATTACATACCATCTTCAGGAATATGGGAGAACAGTTCCGTATTGTGGGGCCTACATTTCCCAATGTGTAATGTAGCCTCCATGATACAGAACTGTTCTCCCTCTCCTGAAAAATATAGCCCCCACGATATATATATATATATATATATATATATATATATATATATATATATATATATATATATATACATCAAATTATTGATAAAAGAAACCATAAAAAGCTTCACTTCTAGCTAAAAACTCATAAGTTCAAGAGAAACTATTATTTTGTAAATATAACAAAAGTGGGCATGCGATGTACCCCACATTTTGCTTGAAATAAGGGACAATACTGAGAGTTCTCTGGGGTCAGGGGAAGGATGATTGGTAAGAAGATTTGGGAAGGGTTTGGAGATTGAACACCTCAGACCACAAAGGTATTCAGGCATTTTGGTAGGTTTGACAGCAAGAAAACGGAGATTATCAATAACCCAGTGTCCCTGCTGGAAGGTTAACCCTTACGCCGCTACGGACTGATATATCAGTCCGGTGGTTGCAGTACCCAAAGTGTTACGGACTGATATTTCAGTCCAGAGAGAGCAGTGCCCCGGGAACTGCGGACTCAGTTTAGCCTCTTTTGCACTTGGCTGCTACGAGGTATTAAATAAGCCCTTGCACTATCGGCTGTTTATAGAAGCTGAAGTGTCCTTCAAAGCCGATAGGGGGCATAGGACTTCATTTTTTCACTTTAGCTTCCAACTACTCAGCCTACCTGCTCCCTCCCTTTTTTCACTACTGAAAACTGTTGTTTTTCTTTACCTGGACTTTACCCTGCATATTTCTCCAGTATATTTTGTGCTTTTCCAGTGAACAATTGTGTGTGTGTAAATATTTCTAAGAAAATCTATTCTGAACAATTGTTGGAAATTTTGAAGGGTGTGAGCGAAAG
Source organism: Gonocerus acuteangulatus (assembly GCA_946811695.1). Classification (NCBI taxonomy): domain Eukaryota; kingdom Metazoa; phylum Arthropoda; class Insecta; order Hemiptera; family Coreidae; genus Gonocerus; species Gonocerus acuteangulatus. The sequence continues at coordinate 12,585,157 of OX328123.1, read as the reverse complement.
TGAAGCGGAGTTTTCGATGAGGGTTCTGATAATGTATCCCAAAATGTTTCTATTGGAGAAACACCTGGAACTAGTGGAATGCAAAGTACAAGAGAATTATCTTTCGAGTGAGGAAAGTATTCAGCACACGGAGCACTCCAGGCGCTAGGCTATCCCACACCACCGTACCATCTAGCCCTAAAAGTATTAAGCAGCCTAAAGGTTAACTACGCTTCAATTTTTTTTTGTTTTATCCAATCACATGCCTGCCAAATTAAATTATACCAAACATAGTAAAACCTGCAAAACTGAGAAGCTGTTTTTTTCTTTTAAATAAACTACAATGAATTGTAATTGGAACTGGTTCTGCCATGATATAAAACAAAATACAAATCTATTAATTTAGAACAACGATAACATAGTAAAATCAGTTAATATTGGATAGTTGAAAATATTCTAAATTGTAAGAAAATTATTTCAAACCTCGAGGGAGGTCTAATGAATAATTTATAAGTACGTGGATATATTTATAAATATAAATATTTGAATGATTGCATTTATATATGTATGTTAAAGAAAAAAGTTTGTCAAACAATAAATTTTGGAAAAAATAATTAAATATGGTATAAAATAAATCATAATTTTTGGAACGATATTACATGGTTTAAATCCTTTTTGATAACAGAAAATAATTTTAATCATATTTTAGACAGCACCATTTAAACAATGCTTCCTCACCTTGTGCAGAAAATTTAGATAATATTTTCATAAATATTTTTAAAAATTCTTTTGTATACATTTAAAAAAAAAAAGAAAAAATTAATATATCATTGTATGAAGTAACGAGGCAAAGAACAAATATCTTAAGAAAGGTATTAAAAATATTCTAGCTATTTACATTACTGCTTTTTACATTTATTTACAATAAATGTCAAATATAAAAATTAATTAGTGAGAAAAATTATGAAATGTAAATGAGCCTTAACATTAAACAATTATATTACACATATTGTCACAATACCTGCAGTAATTGTTAAACAATGCATTAGATTAGAATTAGATTAGAATAAGATTTCTAACTGCTTATAGAATCAAATAAAAAAATATTTACAAATATACAATTGCTAGTACAAAATTGTATAGTTTCTTTTTGACATAGTTACCGAGTTCTGAGGAGTACTTTCAAAATTCCCTTCCCATTTTCAAGAAGGCGAGGGATTAACCGTTTTTCCAGAGTATATTTTGGGACCAGAATTAAATTTAATTGATTGTAATAATATTACTATCACTATTACAATCCATTAATTTAATTACATTAACTCTCAACTGGTAACATGCAAATTTTAAACGTTATAAGTAACACGTGTCTGTGAGACGTGTGCATGGTAAAAATGTTTTGGGGGGCAAATATTTTTATTGGAAATGTAAATAATGAATGTATAATTTACTATAATAATTAAAAAAAAAACATTTTTATCGCTAAATATAAAAATCAGGTCTAAAAACAAACAAAAAGTCATCACTCTAGGAGCTCAAGTATTGCATAATTTTGTTGAACTCTCTAGCCAAAATGGATTCAACATTTTATGTGTTTTTAATCTTTTTGTTTTATTTTTAAATATGGATTTTAGCGGTGTGTTTTACTTTTGGGGAAATTATCACAAATTTCCTTCTTCAGGTTCCCCCAGCCTAAGAATATCTTGTCCCATTTTCTTGACGTAAACTTGGATATTTAACAATTAACGAACGACGTCACCTGTTTTTTTTTTATCAAACTGTTTGTTAGTGAATTTATGTATCTTATTTTCTCATTACAGGTGTCTCGTCATAGCTAGCGAGAATGCCAGAATTTACAAGCCTGACAGGAATGATATAGTAAAATATTGCCAGTGTCCACTGTCTAGATCTTCTCTTTGATGAATAATTGGCAATGATTTTATCTAAATTATTTTTGGAAGCCTGGTGGCCATGAGTGTTAAGGCGTGAGCACTTAACACTCCGTGCCAAGGGTCGTGGGTCAATTCCCACTATGGGGTGGTGGCTATTCTTTAGAAAAAAGAAGCCCTATTCTGGCTAGAAAAGGGTGGTAACCTATGGAAAACCCTTCCTAAAATTCTTAGTTAATAATAATGGACGTTAAAATTTAAATAAATAATAAATTATCAATGCCTGATTTTGTTGAGTTATAAAATTTCCGGTTTATTGCGATTAAATGAAATTTAATTCCAGCAATGCTTTTTTTAGTAGCAAACGATAGAAGCGTCATTTATTTGTAAGCTTGAACTCAATACATTTTTAGCGCGGTTCCTCCCTCCCTACATAGGGCGCCTCACGCCCTGACATAGGGCGCTTCACGCTCTGGGCGCCTCAAAAATGAAATGGGCGCCAATTTTGATGAAATTTGGTACATAAATCTTTCATCTAATTTGAAAGGTCAAATTCGTTAACCAGCAGAATCCGCCCAAAGAACATGGTTTTTGAAGTGAAATTTGTGCAAAAAAAATCGTTTCGCTTACTTCATATGCTTGCAAGTACTGGTTTTATAGGCTTCTTGGCCTTGAGTGTGCTTCTAGAACAAACCTTCACAAAGCCAGGTAGTCAGGTATGAGGTATGGACCCTTGCAACGGTGACTTATTAGGGATCATAAATTATTTCATGAAAGGTCTAACCAAAATTATAATGTTTCTATGTCAATCTATCCAACTAAGTACTAATCAATGAGGTGTAAAGGCTGGTCATTTCTATCAATTATAAAACTTAAAATTCTCTACCAGGAAAAGTGAATAACTCAAATTTGTTAAAAATGTGGGTTAGTCACCTTTGGCACTGACCCCTTCAATTTTAGATAAATAGTAGATAAATAGTTTCAAGTAATACACGTCTGTGAGACGAACATGAAAATGAGCGCTATTAGTAACACGCGTCTACTAGACGGTGTACTTTTTAATTATTTTATTTTTATTTTATTTTATTTTAGTTTTTCACCATTTGGTGACAAAACCACGGCTTTGTTCTTAGTTCAAAATTAAGGATTGATAGAAAAGTATCCGTTTGTTGATTATGTGTGTTATTAAATGTTCTGTCTGTTGATTATTTTGTGTATTGTTAAGTGTTCTGTTACATTAATCCAACAAAAAGAGAATATATTTTTGTTGGATTATTTCTCAAAAAATCCAATTCACCAAATGGCTTTTGTTATTTTTACTTTTTTAAATTTTGTTGTATAAATGTGTATGCATGAGGTATTTAATGATTTTAACAATGTACTGGCTATTATCGGGAAGTAAGTCAGTCAAATTGTGGGGTAATTTAAAATTTGTCCTGAGTCAACACTCTGTCAGTATGTGCTTTATTGTTAGGTGAGTATTGCAGTACTTACATGTCCGTCTGTCTTGTCTGGTCATAATGTAGGAATGTGTCAGTCGTGATTGTCCAATCCTTAGACGGCATAAAACTACTTATTCACGTCTTTTTGATCTTTTACTGGATGACACTTTTTAAATATGGCCTTACCACTACCACAAAATACAATTGATCCACTTAAAATTTCACTAGCATTGTTTACATTATCTAAAGTGAGTATACACTGGGGGTTTAATTTTACAAATGGTTCTAAACACCACAGTGTGGGAAAATAGTTTACCTTTGCGTCTCTCCGACGTATGTTACCAGTTGAGGGTTAAAATATAATAAAAAACATTTATGAAATGGCTGGTGAAGATTTGTCACTGAATGATCTTCCTGTACGTTAATTTGATTTTATTCATTGACCTTCTCCTTAGACAAGAAAAAATTGTATAAAATAAATGTACAAACAAACGTTTGAAAAATTATTTACAATATTTACAATGAATCATTGTGCTCCTGCAATTATATCAAACACTGTCATAATAAATAGTTAAACTGAAATTAACCATGGCACAATGCATAACAGTTTCTGAAAACAAGTTTGCAAACTATTACAACTTACACTCATACATCGTCTCAATTTAAACGAAAACTTAAACTTGTGTCATGGGAACACTACTATCTATAGTACTCCGTGAGCCGCTGCGTTTCACTGGAGGAGTTTTCGGACGTCCGTTGGGACTCTTGGAGATCTTAGCGTCTATAATAGAGCCCTGGCTCGAATGGAGCGAAGCGGTCGTCGAACCCCTATACTCTTGTTTCTTGTCTCGGTATTCGTATATATTCCCCGAGCTCTGCGTTCTGTTCTCTATCCCCTCCAGTCCGACAGGATCATCCGTCAGTACTAGGAGGTCGGTACCGTATAAATGGTCGTTGTTTCTGAAATGAGAACAAATAAATAAATAGTATTTAAACACAAAATTCGATCAGACTTGTAGAGTTCTAATCATACAAGGCCTTTCAACAACATATTTTCAAGAAACAAATCACAAGTAATTACAGTTGACAAATACGCTATGAATCCAGAATTTAGGATTAAGTTAAATTTACCAGTTTTATAAATTTAATAATTTATATGTTTTTTATAGTTTCATATTTTTTTATAAAAAGATATATAAGGAAGAAGTTATAAAATTCAAATTTTAAAAGTTCTTGGGCATGACAGTTCTATTTTTGCTCCTAAATGTTCTATTTGTATTTTATTATCAATAATTCAAGATGTAGTTGTAAAGAGGATTGTCAATAAGGTCAAAATTCTGAGTCATTTATGAAATGGTATTTGAAGGAGGTAGGTATCTTCTATATATTTGTCAAATACCACTCACTCACTCACTGACTATCATCGCCCAGCCCAAACCACTTGGCAGAAAAATTTGAAATTTTGCATGGACACTCCCTTTAGGATGTAAACACTCGCTAAGAAAGGTATTTTGTTATTCAAATTTTTAACTATTTGTAGAGGGGTCTGAATTTTTAGTTTTAAAGAGAGCATGCTCGCCTAGACAGCATGCGTTGCTAGGATTATAACAGAACAGCTGTTACCACCATTCTGTATCTATTTCATATTATTTTTAATTCATTACGGTTAATTTCAACTATGATGGCAGTCCTTGAATTACTAGAAATAAACTGTCCCTAATAAAGTTTACGCTATGAGGGACAAAATCACCATTTTGAATTGCGGTTCATTTCAACGTGTACCCTCCCCAATATAATTACGCACATTCACATACAAATATATATATTTCTACAAAATAAAAAGAAAAGTGAGTTAATCTGGGAGGTCATACCTTCAGAAATACTTACCAAATCACTAAGAAAAGCAGTGAAAGAAAATATAAATTAGTACCTCACATAAACAGTTAATTTTTATCATTAAAATAAACTTATGCTTAAATTAATATTAAAATTATGACAAAATATAAAAAGATTTTTTCATTATATATTTACCTCTTAGCATTTCTCCAGAGTATGCAGAATATAACAACCACTACAATTAGGAGAAGATTAACTCCCGACATAGACCAAAATGCAATTTGTAGTGGTTCCTTTGGCTCCCACCAATACTGAAAAGTAATATAAAGTTTTTATTAGCAGATAAGTCATGTAAAATTCTGTTGATTTTTTTTTTTGCTTTTGTTTCAATGTTTACTTTAGCCTTTATGTTATAAACCATTTCAAGACTATGGACTAATATATCAGTTCGCCTAGAGACACGCCCAGGGGAATGAGGACTGATATATCAGTTCACCAAGAGACATGCCCAGGGGACTGTGGACTGTTATATCAGATCACCAAGAGACATGTCATGGGGACTGTGGACTGTTATATCAGTTCACCAAGAGACATGTCATGGGGACTGTGGACTGTTATATCAGTTCACCGAGAGACATGCCCAGGGGACTAAGGACTGATATATCAGTTCACCAAGAGACATGTCATGAGGACTGTGTACTGTTATATCAGTTTGCCGAGAGACATGCCCAGGAGACTGAGGACTAATATATCAGTTCACCAAGAGGCATGCCATGGGGACTGTGGACTGTTATATCAGTTCACTGAGGGATGTGCCCCGGTGACTTTGGCCAAATATATCGGTTCACTGAGAGACATGCCCTGCCGCCTGTGGAGTGATTCATCATATTTCCTGTTTAGCATTTGAAGACTGACTATTCAGCATTGTCCCTAAAGTCACCTAGCAGTTCTCAGGGAATATTCTAGCATTTTTCTGTGCCATTAGAGTTCATAGAAATAAACTTTGTTTCAGATCTTAGCAATAACAGACAATAGATGAAATACACGGTAAACTCTTGTGTACCTGTCTTTGTTACTAGCAGTAAATCCTTCAGTCTGTTCTGGCATTATACATTTTAGGTATTTTGGAGAAGTGTACACTGATGAAGAATTATTAGAATTACTCGCAGCTAAATTTTAGCGCGGTTCCTCCCTCCCCGCTAGGGAGGAACCCCGCTTATAAGGTTGATACAATTAAACAATCCGGAAGTGCCGACTAGAAAATTTCGCGTTTCAGAACCCCTAGAGACCGAAAATAACGGTGGTTAAAATTTGTATATATATATATATATATATATATATATATATATATATATATATATATATATATATATATATATATATATATATATATTTGTCTGTTCGCGGATTTCTGGCCTCCCTAATGGTCCGATTTTGATGAAATTTGGTACAAAAATCTGTCGCCCGATTTGAAAGGTCAAGTTCGTTAACCAGCAAAATCCGCCCACTGGAAGATGGCGTTTGGGGCGAAATTCGCGCAAAAAAAATCGTAACGCTTACGTTTTTGAGGTCATAAGCTTGTAAGTACTCGTTTTATAGGCTTCTTTGGCTAGGAAAACGAATGGAACCATTTTCAAGGCGATAGCTTTAACCATTTTTGAGAAAATTGGAACTATAGTTTTTGAATACCGTTTTTGGTTTGGGTACTTAGAATCATGGGATTCAGTTGAAACATTTTCTGCATGTTTTACTATCATTAAAACTAATATGTTGAAATTTTGGTTACGTTTGGAGTTAAGGAAGGGTTAGAATAAAATATTTTATTAACAGACATAAAAAGTTTTAGTAACTTTGTTTACTTTCCTTAATATCTCGAAAAAGGTTGAGAATCTTGGTAAACAGAAGAATACCATTAGAAAGCTTATTAAATGCTCTAAAAAAAAGGCTCTAATGAAAATTTTGATTAGCCGATGTCAATCGGAGAAATAAGTGCTTAAAACATTAAAGTAATTGATTTTGCTTATTCGAACTGTTCTTTTTGTCTGTTTTTATTCCTTGTTATTTTTTAATTGCTTATAGTTGGATGATGTATTTTACAATAAAACAGATTAGGCAAAATAAGAAAAACAATTCATTGTTAGAAATATAGCTTGCCAAGAGAAAAAGATTCGATGACGTTTTTTGATTATTTTCAATTGCCTTTATGCTGTTGGTTTTTTTATTTTATTTTTTAATTGATTTTATCTGTAGAATTATTACTATAGTAAAAGAACACAGGAATATGTGAAAATTTTTGATATTTTCCAATTCATTGAAACGTATGAAATGAAGTATCGGTAGAAGAGGTTTCTAGGGTCTTGCGGACCCGACCCCAGGTATAGCCATAAAACCCTTTGAACAAAGGCCGAGGAAAATATTATCTGTTTCTATTCAATGCTTTTCAAATGAGAATAGGGATATAAACAGGAACCGGGGTCTCCCGTGGTCTAATGGCTAGCGCCTTGGATTCATAAGCGGGAGATGGTGGGTTCGATTCCCAACGGCTCGCTGGTAAAATCCCTCACTAAACAAAAAAAAAAAAAGAACTGGAACCGCGCTAAGATGACGCAGTTCCTGTGAGTCGGACTTTTTTTTAATTTTCTTTTAACCCCTGTTCTCTCGAACCTTTTAGGGGATGGTAGTAGGGATAGGAACGGCTCACTTTGAACCACTACCCGCTACAACATACATAATTTAATATAATAACAAGGAAATGGTGCCATTGATCCTGCGAGTCGGACTTTTTATGCTTATGTGCAATGCCATGCTTCTCTCACATATGCTATAGAGTTTCTAAAGGGTTAAGTTACAACATGAATGGAACAATTAATAACTAGTAACTCATTGCACCTATCCAGCATCCAATAAATGGCAAAGGACCATTTAAAATAACAAAAACATTAGTGTTTTCATGTTGAGCCTTAATCCATCTCGCAGGAACCGTGCCCTTTAGTGTGTTATCATTCGTTTACCTGGGGTAATTTGGAAATCTTAGAATAGAATCAGTAAATGTTTTGTTTTGCTCTTTTGTGAAATATGTTATCACATACAAAACGTAAAATGAAATGAAGCAAGATTTTGACAACAAAGCGATGCTATTCTAAGAGGAAATTACTTCTGATTTTTCAAAGTTTGTTCTCGGAAAACACTATTAATAGGTTTGTTATTTACGTTATATTACTAAAATACTCATTTTACTTTTAAATGCAATGGAACCAACCCTAAGGAGGTAACCTGCTACAAAATTATGACAGTTGAATATTGAACAAATTATGATACCAGCATGGATAAATAATATATTAAGAGGAGGGGTCTCCCATGGTCTAGTGGCTAGCGCGCTAGATTCATAAGCGGAAGATGGTGGGTTCCCTTTTTAATTGTTGTTTTTTTTGGTCCTCCTTCAATCCATTTCTAAATTAAAACTCATTTTTTTTATCTTTATTACAAGAAAGTATGAAAATTAAATAGGAAAAGTATGAACATTTCAGAACATTAAACTTTAAAGTAGTTTTCTCAAAACTATGTTTTTTAAATCGGGTGATACTCTGGCATTTTCAATTTTTGCTTGATCAACTTCAAATTTTAAATGCAGCTTCCTAATGATATTTGCAAGTAAAGTACTTATGATTTTTTTGATTCAATGAATTATAACGATTTTATGAACAATTTTTGATGTATTTTTTAATAGAAAATGAATAATTGTTCACCATTTTCTAAAAAATTAATATTTCTTAAAAATCCTTCACACATTACTAGATTTAACCTTCTTCTTTTGAAATAATTTTAGTTTTTCGTTTTAGGTTAAAAATTGCCGCCGAATGAAAAAAGAGGGTTTTCATTCGTGGTTAATTTGGTATTTATAAATTCAAGAAAATGACTTGATTGCACAAGGTAGTATTACCCCATAAGCTCTAGATATAACACACAATTACCAAATGTATCATTCATCTTCTTCCATGTAGAATGGTTTTTTTTTTTTGTTTTTTTTACATTTCTTTTGTATATAAATTAATATTAACTCTGCCGTTGTTTTACAGCCCTAATGAAGGCTCAAGCCGAAACGTCTGTAAAAAATGAAACTAATTTTCTTATAAAAAAATTTAGATTTATTAACATACCACGACCGAACTCTGAAAAATTCTACCTTGGAAAAATAATATTCATCGTAGTGCTTACCTCAGTGACAGGTGGATATGTAGGCACAAGGATTCCTATAACAGTTGGGAGGTACCACGTCCAGAAGGCACTTTCCGTCTGCCTATAATTTAGCTGGATACTTGAATTGTATGTTGTATTGAGATTCAAATATTTGAGTATTCCTTGAGTTGCTACTTCAAAGTGAAGGCCAAGGATCTGAGTAACTGTGGGATTTCTGTGGAAAAAAAAAATCATAAATATAAAGATAAGTATAATTATACTTGGAAGATTTACTTATATAGATTGATTCTATTGGTTTCTCCAAAACAATATGGTATAGTCGGAGAGCTGGCAACGCACTTTTCATGGAGTGTTTTATGCACCCTGAAATTTTGATTTAGTGTACCTTTTGGGTAGATAAGAAGGTAAGTATGTGTTTCCTGGACGTACCTTGGAGCACCAGGTACTGCGCTTAGGGGAAAGGTGCAAAACAATATTGCCCAAAAATAGTGTTTTATTCAGAAGCCAACTATTATTAATGAAAAAAATTACAAATTAAGGCAATTTTAAAATTAATAATAAATAAGGCAGGCACTTTTAAGGGGGTTAAAATTAAAAAAAAAAAACAAAGTACCTAGTTTTTATTTTTAATATTAAATGAAGTGCTTTATTCACGCTGCGATTTGAACAGCGTCTGTAATAAACATATTTGAAAATAATTGCAAAAGGGCAGACACTTTTGTGGGGTTATACCCCTTAAAAGTGTCTACCATATTTATTATTCATTGTAAAGTTGTCTTAATTTTACATTAAAGATAGTTGGCTTCTGAATAAAACTCTATTTTTGGGAAATATTTTTTTGTACCTTTCCTCTAAGCGCAGTACCTGGTGTTCCAAGGTATGTCCAGGAAACACATATATATACCTTCTTATATATCCAAGATGTACATTATAGCAAAATTTCAAGATGCATAAAACACTTCATGAAAAGTGTGTTGCTGGCTCTCGGACTAGTAGTTTAAATCAAAGTTTACTTCGATTTCTTTAATAATCTATACTTTAGTACTTTTGAAATTAAAGAAAAATTACTTTTGAATTATCTTGAGACGATAAAACAAAAATGTTCTTATTCTTAGTGTAATAAAATTCAAAATTTTAGCAAATACAGGAAACATGCTTTTTACTTACCCATATCTAGCGAAGTTTGAAAAAGCCTTCATAAAGAAGTGGCTCATGTTTTTGTCATTGTTAGTCCACATTACTTTTTCAAGTCTTAATTTTGAAGGATAGAATTCTAGAAAACAAAATTGATATTAAAAAATACATAATAATTAAGCAAAAATCGTATTAGATTTAATTAAGTAACAATCTTATTTAATATTACTTTATTCAAAATTTCATGAATATGGTAAAAAGAGAAAATATAGTATGAAATTCTATCACTAGGGCTTTCAGTTACAAGTTCTTCTGAGAAAACTCCATTTGTGTGTTGGGATTTATCAGAAAAATTGTTTTCTGAATTGAACTATATAGATAATCTTGCTATTTCTGCTTGCATCTCATTTCAATATTATGAATAACATAGGTACACACAAAAATAATAATAATAATAAATAATGTTCCTTTAGCCTCGCATGAGCATGCCCACAGAATTTAAGTATATAACATGTAATACAAAATAACCATAATCCTAAGAGTTTAATTTCAAAGTAAATTGTAATTTGAAAAGAGACAAGAACTTAAATGTCATGAAAATAAAAGTTTAAGTAAAAGTATTTTGGAAAAGCCTGCAGCAAGTTACTTGGACAGGCAGAGATAATGGTTTGAGAATAGGTTGTACTTAGAGGAGGTATGTTTGCTTCTCATTTTTCTTATACATTTTTTAACAAACATTTTAACATTTATCAATTTCCATAATTTTTTTAATTCAATTTGAATAACGAAGGTCTGACTTGCAGGAACTGCATCATCTTAGCACAATTCTGTACTTATCCCTGGTTCCCTTTGGAAATCTTGTAATAGAATATGTAAAATGAAATTTTAAAGAGAATTAAGATCTTAGGCGCCACAACAGGAAACTGACAGTATCCTAAGAGGAACTTATTCCATTGACAAAGTGATTTTCAAGATTCCGGCCTAGAAATCCAATCTAATTTAATCATTTATCATATTGAAAATTATAATTACAGTACTTAATAAGCATATAAAATATATTTTTTTCACAAAAAAAAAGAAAAAAAAAAGGTTTTATGAACCATCTCGAAATCCATTCTCATTTTACTCATAAAAGGTTATATGTATATACAGTAGGCTCTCCCTTACCCGTCGCTCTCTCTAATTCGGCTCCGAGAGAAATGATTGACAGATATTGGAACTCTCCGGAGCTAGACAGGCTCGAGGGTTCCTAGAAAACCTTCCTTTCCTAGCTAGCCAAACCATTTTTTCGTGATATTTCATTGAATGGAAGTCATATAAAGAAGGCATATATGTTTTAGAGGCAGGAACTTTATACTAAGAAAATAAATTTATCCACTAAGGCACCAGCGGAAGGAACACCTGATTTTAGCCAGTCTAGTTCGAACTTTCATTGCGAGTGGAGTGCAAGTTTTAAAAGTAATTTTAGTAATATGTATCACTTTAAATGTACAATATTAAAAATGGTATGCACTATTATATCCTCAAATAATAAGGGATATGTTATCGAAAACATAAGTGACCGCTTCTACACAAATTCTCTAATCCGGTATTTTCTCTTATCCGATTGCACCCCGGTCCCAACGATGCCGGATTAGGGAGAGCCTACTATATATATAAAACGAGTATCTGAAACCTCGTAACTCAAAAACATAAGCGTTAGGATTTTTCTCATGTGAATTTTGCCCCAAAAAAGTGTTTTGTTGGACACAATCACACAAAGCATTTTTGTACTAAATTGAATTACAATCTGCCCCTTTTTTGTGTCAGCTTGACAACCAACAGACAAATATATATATATATATATATATATATATATATATATATATATATATATATATATATACTAATTTGAAGCACCATTATCTATGGGTTCTGAAACATGAAAAATTCTGTTTTGAAATAAATGAAGAGTTTCTAACATATTGATTTATTTTTTCTTTTTCACTTAGAATGATTTGAAAAGAGCTTAAAAGTTTCCTTCGCCATACACTTTCACCAACTTTATTACGTCCCTACATGTTTCACACCTTTTTGGTGCCTCTTCAGGGGAAACAGTTACAAACATAAAACTTACAGCCTCAACCTGAGGGGGATAACCTTCCACCAGTACGGCCACATCTAGACTGATCATGGTCTGAAAGAATCCAACATGGCGAAATATAATCAGCTGATCGATAATCAATATGTCATACTTTTAAAATTAATTTCCAGAAGAAATATAGTCGTGACTATATTAAAATTAATTTTAAAAGTATGACATGTCGATTATCGATCAGCTGATTATATTTCGCCATGTTGGATTCTTTCAGACTATGATCAGTCTAGACGTGGCCGTACTGGTGGAAGGTTATCCTCCTCAGGTTTAGGCTGTAAGTTTTATATTTGTAACTTTTTCCCCTGAAGAGGCACCAAAAAGGTATGAAACATGTAGTGACGTAATAAAGTTGGTGAAACTGTATGGTGAAGTTTTTATTATTTGACCTTCTGCCTAGCACGAAAATACGAAGATTAAGAAAAAATATCCTATATCAAATGCACTTTTTATTTTTAGAGAAATATTCAATACAAGAAAATGTATATTGTTTCATATGCCTTACCAACATCCATAAAAGGAGCTCCCGTGAGAAGAAGATGCTCAATGTCATGAGGTGCCTTTCTCCATTCCGGCAATTGCATTGCTTCAATTGAAGTATTCATTACATAAATATAGACTGGGACTTCACGTTCTGTGAGCAACTTAACTATGTGATCGGTTGGAGCACGATAAATGAAGTCTGACATCATCTATTACATCAAATTTGGAGCCATTTGAAATCACTTATAACAAAAAATAAATAAATAAACACAACATGAGAGGAATAATTTAAACAATTACCTCAATATACTGTTCCCTAATGCGGTAAGGATTTTTTGGTTCTGGCCAATATGTATACCGATATTTAATTGCTCTGAAAATGCCATCCCGATTGAGAGTATAGTTGTAGCGAAAGACCATTTCTCTGATTTTATTGTCGAACCAGTCTTCATCAATCTCATAATGAGGTGCCAATGTTTCATTCTCATCTGGAAACATAAACAGACACAATTTAGAAACATTCTGTCTATTTATTAAACAACTGTAAAATATACAAGAAATCATATATCCTCAGTGACTTCGTTTTCAAATTTTCTGGCTTGATTCTCAAATTTGAAGTTGATTATGTCTTAAATTCCATTAGAATTTATCAAATAAATTATTTCTCAAGGGCTTTTTTTTACCGGTACACCATGACTTCCTTAATACATCATCAGTTTTCACAAATAAGGCATCATTTTTTTTTTTTTTCTTTTTTAAGGCGTTCCAACCTTTTAGGATAATGAGGCATCATTTTAAAGCATTGATTAACCGCTATACCGGAAAAATACAAATTACTCACATTTTAGTTGTTTTTGGAAAAATTACAATTGAAAAAAGAAACAATGTTTTTTTGAAATCTCACCCACCATATATCAATCTTCTATTGAGAATATCCAGATTTATCAAAATGAAACTGATTTAGATTTAATGCATCTATTATCTCATTCCACATTTAATTTTGATTTAAAATATTGATTTAAGATATTCTGATTTATTTATAACATGAATTAAATGTATTTATTTATTTACGGAGCTTCACAACAGCAAGGCGATTTGCAGAATTAAATTAATCTAGTGACAAGTCAAGTGAAGTAAATATAAAAACAATTAATTAAGTTTCAATCACAATTATTACATACACTAAATAAATAAATATAAACAAGACTGAATACATACAAATTAAATAAGATGCTTCTTGAGTTGTAAGTCCAGTCATGTAAATAAGACCACGATCGAATTTTCTGTTTTTAATATCTTCTTCAGGAGTTGAGTTTGTGAAGAACCAGTCACCGTGCTTCCATCCTTCATACCAGGCATCGCCAGGCAATGTGAAATTCCTGTCCAAGACTGGACCCCAAGGGAACAGACCAACTTGAGGCTGCAAAATGATTTCTTTTAAGTGACATTACAAAAACAAAAAACAACAAAACTATAACTATTTTTTTTAAATAATTTCAAGGATTGTCTTTGCAATAGAGTTAAGCCTTACCTGAAATTCTGCATTTCCAAGTTCATGGAAACTTCTGTGGCTTCTGAGGCATTCTACCAACTTGTACGATGAGTCAATAGAGCAGCCGAGCTGCTGAGCGAATACTCTGCTTGTATTCTGAGCTCTGTACTTGTCCTGGATCAATGCCCAATCTGCCAACGCTGAACCACTCTAAAGTCATAACAATTTCATTTTATCCTCATTTATTTAAATTTAAATAATAAATTATTTGAAAAAATATGAAATTTGTTAACCAGAAGAATCTTGTTTTATTCACAAATAATTTTCCTACTATAATGAATTACAAATAGTACAAATTTTTACATTTATTTTTATTTAAAAAAAAAATTAAAATTATAGTTTTAAAAATAATATCAAATCAAATATCTTGGCGTTGGTGGGACATCATCTCTATGTGCAAATACAAATAAGGCTCTTCAGAGGGCCCCGAAATATGCCAAGGCACTGGGTAGCAGAGAGAATTCTGCATCCAATGGGCTGAAACTTTATTTTTATGAGCTCTAGTAGATACAAGAGTGACTAGACCTTACAAAAACTACCGCTAGATATAAAAAAAAAAAAAAAATCCAAAAAAAGATCCAAAGGGAAGAAATGCCCTTGTCACGAAAGTGGCTATCAGTCTCGAACGGACTAACTCTGTCTTTCTTGTTTTACAGCCCTGATGAAGGCTTGAATTTCCAACAAAAACATTGACAAAAATAATATGCATTTTCTTATAATAAATGTAGTTTTATTAAGGGATAATACTACCTTTTTACAATTTTTTTTTATGAGCTAAAATTCTTTCTTAACTAATCAAAAATGATATCAAAGAGTGTTTATATGAAGAAAATTTTTTTAAATGGGTAAAAAATACGATTTTCCGAGTGAAGCCCTATGCCGAGTGAACACGATGCTAGTTTGAAGAAAATTGCTTGAGCGAGCTTCAATTGGTCCCTTTTTAATTGTTAAATTTTTTTGGTCCTTCTTCATTACATTTCAAAATTGAAACCCATTTTTTTTAATCTTTACTACAAGAAAGTATGAAAAAAAATTAAATAAGAAAGAAATGAACATTTCCGATCGTTACTCTGGCGTCTTCAATTTTAGACCAATCAACTTCAAATTTTATCTGCAGCTTCCAAATGATATTTGCAAGTAAAGTATTTCGGTGTTTTATTCATTTAATTATAACAATTTCATGACGATTTTTCAACAGATTTTTTAATAGAAAATGAATAATTGTTCGCCAATTTCGAAAAAGTTAAAATTTCTTAAATATCCTACATACTTTACTAGATTCAATCTTCTTTTGAAATAATTTTATTTTTTCGTTCTAGGTTAAAAATTGCCACCTGCAGACTATCGCCTGTGAAAAAAGAGGGTTTCCGTTAATCTGAGACAGCGTCGCCATTTTTTTCCCGAAGAATTGAAACATTTTTTTTGGATACTCATACAACATCCCATACAAAACGTTTAATATAATGAATTGAAAAATATTGTTGTATGTGTTTGTTATTTATAAATTCAAGAAAATGACTTTGATTTTATCACAGAAGGTAGTATTACTTTTCTACCTTTCTAATCTGAATATAATCTATAAGATGAACAATAAGAAAGCTTTTTTCCTTTTTTATTTTTAGAAAAATGGAATCTTTACCTGTGCTATGACTTTCTTGATAATGTATTGGGTCCTCGGGTTGACCATGAGGAGACCAGCGGCTGCTGCTCCTGCATCGGGCCCGAATAAAGTGATTGAATCAGGGTCTCCGTTGAACGAAGCAATGTTCTCATGAATCCATCGAAGAGCCATAGCCATGTCTAGTATACCATAGTTCCCCGGCGAGTTTTGGTCAGCAGTGCTTAAAAAACCTACAAAAATAAAACTAATTTTAGAACATCAAGTACAATTTACAATAGTAAATAAATAGTATTAATCACATAACATTATAATAATGGGTATAATTAAAAAGATGGTTGGAACCTTCAAAATTTTACAATGAGGTGTAGAAATTTAGACTTTGAGGTGATAAGCAGTCAGGGAATAGTTGGGATTCGGCTAGGAATACAATTTTTGTAAAACTCTGTTTGTAAAATTCAGAATTTTTCGGCTAATATTTGGTAGCATTTACAAATGCTGAATTACACTACAGAATAATTAAACCAATAAAAAAATATGATAGATCTAGAACAAACCATCAATAATAACAAAATTGACAGGGCTGCCCTCACAAAGCATACCATTACTTATAAACATACATTTAACTTGGATGAGGCAAAAATTCTATCTACAGAACATAACTAAAAACAAAGTCAGATCTTTGCATACGCACACATCAATTTAATTACTAACAATATAAATTTCCAAACCAAAAAACAAGGAATTTGTCCTACTTACTCAAATATTTTCCACAAATTGTTCGGATACCTACAGAGTATTTCCCCTATCCTCTCTCCATCTGGGTGTCCTTCCATTAACACATTTTTCTCCTTTTCCAGCCATAAACCACTTTGATCTTTACCGACCTCCCCCGCCCCATCACGGTGTCTAGTTACATATACCCTGGAAGAATTCAACTTCTTTCTATATTTTCATCATGGTCACTTAACTGCTAATTTTGGTCTTTCTTCTCCCCCTGGCATTCTTTGTTATGCAGTGGTATAGGTATTATTAAACATTAAAAATATCATTATTGCCTGTTCATTTGTAATTACGTCATTTTAACTTTTGTGTTTTTGATAATCTGTCCAGACTCTGAACTAAGTTCTATGAAAAAACTATTGTTCGCTTACCTGATTATAACAGGGATCAAAACAGTTATTTTTTTACTGAGAAAGTTAAAAATAACTGTTAAAAAAACAAACAAACTTTTATTTAAAAGTTTTAAGATTAAAATTTATTTAGGAACTCCTAAAATTGAGTACATGGAAATAAAAGTTAATGTAAAATTTTATTTCTTTTAATCTGAAATAAAAGTTTTTAATATTTTAATCAAGAATTTTAGGGTTTTGTTGGTTTACAATACCTGGAATACTGGGAAGAAAGAAAATACATACATATATATATATATATATATATATATATATATATATATATATATATATATATATATTACTGACCTTCTGTTTGAAACTATTATTAGTTGATTTGAATCCTGAAGATACATTTGACAATGCTTGTGTGTGTACTGAATATAGAACAAGAATACAGACTATTTCTAACATGTATGAAGTTATTATAACGAGCCAAAAGTAAGCAGCTATGGTATTCGAGGTAGGGTAGAGTCAAGGACTGCTAATGCACAGTTGTACCAGTAGGATAGATGAAAACAAAAAAATGAACTCAACAAAGTAGACTTGTGCGGATATCTTTGAGAGCGTAATTTCCCGAGAGAGTTTTCTCTTTGCTGTTTCAGTCTTAAGAGAATATATCTCATGTTCCCAAAAACCAATAGCTAAGAGATTGACACAATCCAGTTTCGATGCATAATATTATTAGTATTGCCCTCCTATCAGCTTTAAAATAATAATTATTATGAAAATATTATTCACTATTCAGAATGAAAGAACAGATTTATTCATCATTCATTATTCTGATTGATTTCTGCCCAACACTGATAGTTATTGGTATCTAAAAAACTATTAATGTCAGCCTTTTTTAGTAACTGAACATGAGGGAATGCCCCAAAAAAAATGTAGGCACCTAATTAAATCACTAACATCAAATAACTTTTAAGAAATAAAAACTGCTTTTTAGTCTGTTGAGAAATTCATAAAAAAAAAAAAGAAAAAAAAAAGTCAAGCCTACCTAATGCTCCTAGCCGATAGTTGAAAGTAACAACAACAACATCGTAGAATCCTGCTAACATGTGGCCTTGGAAGAGATTAGATGCTCCTCGCTGGAAATCACCACCGTGGATGTAAACCATCACAGGATATCGTTGAGCTAGCCCAGATCCTGTCTGGAAACGAGAAAAATCATGAATACTTATATTTAATATTTATATATATATATATATATATATATATATATATATATATATATATATATTTATATATACATATATATATATATATATATATATATATATATATATATATATATATATATACATATGTATATATCTTTGATGCATGGTCATAAGGGGATAAGTAATTTTCTGAGCATTTAGAGATTATGAGGTATTATTATAGCACAAAATCACAGCTACCCATTGGTATTAAGGTCTTAACCCCGGGTGTGTGTAAAGTATCTGACAGACACAAGGGATATTTTGTATGTTGGCAGCAGTGAACATCTAGATTCTAGATGCTCACTGTTGCCAAAATTCTTCACTGAAATTTCCCTCGTATCTGTCAGATAATTTATACACGCCAGGGGTTAAGCCAAACTTTAAAAGTGGGTCAGCCGTACTAATTGATGTAACTTGCCTTAAGTCAAGTTTATAACTTCCTTCCTGATATTAAGGAACTTTGCTTTTGCTCTCCTGAAAAATTGATATTTTTGACTTAAGCCCTAATGACCGTGCATCAAATATATATATATATGTATGTGTGTTTGTGTCTGTTGGTGTATTTGAAAGATCCAAATATATAGTTTTAATACAGGCAGCGGATGCCACAATGAAAAGTCTATTGTTGTTCGGGCTTCTATCTAGAGTTTTCTCCAAACTCATAATCCATATTAGACTTTTATTAATAGCCTTTTTGGGAATTAATTCTTTGAGCCTTAAATTGTAGATCAATAATAATCATATTTGCAAGAATTATGGGAAAATACAAAGAGTTGGTTTTTATTTGCCTTTAGAAATGCAACAATTCAGGATGATTCAGGTCTAAGTAGCCAAACTCTAGGAGGTGATTATGGACACCATTTCCAATAAAAAAGTTCATCTGAAGTATAGTCCGATTCCGAACTACTAAGATATTCCTGTTATGTCCATTTTTCTTACTTACTTTCAAATACCTTGTTTTAAAGCAATAAAACGAATCTGAAAGAAACGGTTGGAAAAGTTTTTTATTTGAGAAATTTGTCACATTTTGTGTTTTACAAATTTTCATTGAACAGTTTTTGAGCCATCCATTCTTATTCAATAAAAAACATGACTACGTTAAAAAAACCCAGAAAATTGGACATAACTGCTTTTCCCTTAGGAATCGGACCATACTTCAGATCAACTTTTTTGTCGGAAATCCTAGAGTTAGACTACTTAGACCTGAATCACCCTGTATATTTTTCTCATTTCTTATTTGTAGTTTGTTGAAAAAATCTATACAAAAATTATTAGGGACTCTAATAATTTTTATAGGGACTCCTTCGAAACTAGGACGGTTTCAGGTAAACTCTACTCCTAATTGGCTGATTTTACAGAATAATGAACTCATCCTTTCTTTTTACATGGAAAAAGATATGTAGAGTTCCATTGTTTTTGCCACCTTGTGTAGATTGGTTTGATAAAGTTTAAAATATAATTTTCAAGTGCACATCATATAATGATTATTTGTTTGATTGAAATATTACTCTCTTATTTGCTTGTAATTGTTTCATAATATTTTACCCAAAGATAATTACTGATATCTTGACACAATCAAAGTAAACCAATAAAACTAAGCCGATCTGAGATATTGTTTGAACTCAGTAGAATCTCTAAATGAATGTGTTTTTTCAAATAGTAAAAAAAATCAAATTTGTGTTCAACTCACCCAGGGTGTATAAACATTCAGATAAAGGCAGTCCTCATGTACATCCCTTATTCCCTTCGTAGCTCCAGTGAATCTAGTAGGCTGTGGGCATGCTGGTCCAAAGTCCACTGCTTGTAGTATCTGCCAGCCGGGATGTGGTCGGGGAGGCTAAAACAATAAAACATATTTGATAATGAAGATTAGATAGTTAGCCGTCGAGGTGATAAGTAAAGATGGAATGGTTGGGATTCGGCTAAAGAAACCTTAATACGATTTTTGTTAAAAAAAAATCTATATTTAGGACTACTCTAATCTATATGTTTCGGCTACTCATTGGTAGCCTTTGTGAGCTAAAATGACAAGAAAAAACAGAAATTAATACAGAAAAAAAGTTTATAATTGAGATAAGTAACAGAACTATAAATACAATTAACTTATTATACAAAGAACAATTTGGTGTTAAATTCTTAGAATGAGTAGAATGAAAATCAATACCAAAAAAATAAGAAACATAACAAAAAAAGAAGAAAAAATAAGGTTATTTTATTGAAGTGTATATAAGTAAATAGGTGCTAATAATAATGTTAATTAATTTTAACAAAGAAGTAAGATACTACATACCAATGAAAATGCCGGGAGGCAGAGGAAGACCAAAGTTAACAGTTAAGTAACCATGGTGTCTAAGAAAAAAGGAATTTACTAGGGTATATGCAACTGAAAACAAACCAGGTGGTGGGAGGAGGTCGGTAGGGCTCAAAGACCTGTTTATGACATTTTATGACAGGAAAGGAGAGAAAGGTGTTAATGGAAGGATACACAAGGGGTATGGGAACATACTAGGTGGGAGGTCGGGAGAGTTTTTGAACATATTTAATAATATTGTGTCCGATATTTTATTAATCTTTCTTACAATATATTAAATAATAAGACATATTTGTAGAAAAAAAAATCAATTGATAATCAATATTCTTAACATCTTAACACGTTCAGTACAGATACAATTTCAGACTAATTATTGAAAACTAATCAAGGAGAGTGGCCAGCCCATTATATTTACCAAAGGTACAACCTATACATACTGTGTTTAAACTATGGGTATTAGGTACTCAAAAGTCCTACTCACAAGAACTGAATCATTTTACCCCGTTTCCTTTCATATCCCTACTGCCATTAGTAAAGGAATAGAAGCAGTTATTGATAGGTTTATATCTTTCGCACAAAAAATATACAATGAAATTACTTCTCTGAGAGAAGTAATATGAGATTTTAAGTGCCACAACAGGAAACTGATTGTATCCTAAGCGGAAATTACTCCATCCTCTTTCTTAACATTCGCTCTTGAAAATACCAAAACAATGTTTCTTATTTTCCTACCTTTTTTACCAAAATGACAATTTTAATGTTAAATGCAATTTAAAAAAACAAAACAAACAATAATAAAAAGAGAGTTAAACAGAGACAAAAACCTGTTCAAAAGAACAAAACTACACACTTTCAAAATTTTAAGCTTTTATTTCCCCGATTGAAATCGCCCAATAGAAAATTGCTTCAGAACATTCTTTGTAGAGAATTTATTAAGCTTCTAAATGGTCACCATCCACTTATCATGAATTTCGAATCCTCTTCGAGATGCTTAAAAAGATATACAAAGATCCCAAAACTTCATGCCTATTAATAAAATAGTTTTTCGAATACTTCCTTAACTCTAAATGTAACGAAAATTTACATATTTCAGTTTTGATGAATCTCAAATATGTAGAAAATATTACAAATGAATCCAACCATTCTAGGTAGCCAAACCGAAAATTAGTTTGTAAAACTTATATTGTAACTGTATCCACTTTTCTCGAAAACGGTTAAATATATCACCCTGAAAAAAATGGTTTCATTCGTTTCCCTAAGTTAGATAACCTATATGAAGAGTACCTGCAAGCATATTAACTCGAAATCGTAAGTGTTACGATTTTAATCGCGCGAATTTTGGTGGATTTTGCTGGTTAAAGAACTTGAGATTTTGTACCAAATTTAATAAAAATCGGACCATTTTTAAGCGTATGAGAGAGCAAACATACCAATATATATATATATATATATATATATATATATATATATATATATATATATATATATAAGTCAGTCCCGTAACAGGCCACGAGGGCCTTGAGGGGCAGATACTATAGAGGTATCTGATTCATGACCATACGGCACACTAGGGAGATAGTGTGGTCAGTACTATGCTCCGGCCGCCTGATTTTCCCCTTGGCTGCTTCGACTGCTAGAGTCATTAGCACCCAAGGTACCCATTATTAAATTAATTGAAGGCTGGGTTGGCCTAGGGACGGCCAGGGAGGCCGAATTCAACCCATGAGCGATATGTATATATATCCCTAGGCCAACCCAGCCTTTAATTAGTTTAATAACCGTTATCACGTTATTTTAGTAATTCTAGTTAATTTAATCACCGTTATTTTAGTGATCTATGAGTCTTGAAACGTGACCTTTTCTGGTCATTAATCAAGTCTAGTTTCTGGGAGGAAAATGGAGTCAAATATATTACAGTAAAAATTAAATAAAAATGTCGACACATATTTTGAATTCATATCTGAATACATTTTTCCACCATCTTCAATACTTTTATAATTTAATATTTTGGTTTTGAGTAAAGGATTCATATAAAAACATTTGTTTTCAAAAAGCATTGATGCTTAATAAGGTCAATGCGGATGACAGGCCTCTTTATTCAACAACAAATATAGGTTTCATGAGTAATTGAGATCCATAAACCTATAGATTAGAAGTAATGACAAAGCATAACCTAATGATTAGGTTACTCAAAATAACAAAGGAGTACATTAAAATTGCACCTTATCACACAACACTGGAAGGTCGATGCCAGACAGAATTGTTTCATCTGGTAATTCA
Source organism: Gonocerus acuteangulatus (assembly GCA_946811695.1). Lineage (NCBI taxonomy): Eukaryota > Metazoa > Arthropoda > Insecta > Hemiptera > Coreidae > Gonocerus > Gonocerus acuteangulatus. Next base: position 12,561,931 of record OX328123.1, on the reverse strand, counting down.
TAGTGGAAATCAAATATCTTTTAATTACTAAATTTCTAAAGTGTTTCTTTCTAAACTTGACTGCTTAGAGATTATCTTCATGAACCTGTGGAGAGACAGTTCCAGCAGGCCAATGAGAGACGACGATGTAAAAGCCAATAGGAGCGGGCCTTCCCCCTGGAGCCGGTCTTAAATAGGGGTGCTCCTGGAGGCAAGGGCATTTGTTAGATGTAAGTTCCATCCTTGTGTAGTCTCTCCCTACACAAGTCTGCCTCCCCCTAGATTTAGTATTTTAGACTAGTAGGCTTAACTCCCCCGATTGTAAATACATCCCCCTTCCAGTACGTAAGCGTAGAATAAGGTGTAGCTTTAAGTCCAGCTCCAGGTTCCAATCCGTTGGGCCTGGAGCTCTCTATGTACATAAAATAAATTTGGGAGGGTGGGGAAAAAAAAAAAAAAAAAAAAAAGGCAAGGGCATTCGACTCCAGCATTTTCACCAGGAAGGACCTAGGGCTCTAAGGACAAGCCAGCCAGCCAGGACTCTCAAGCACAGCCAGCTAACCAGGCGCTACCTTCTCAGGATCTGGAAGACCCATCTCTAGTCACTGGTCACTGTTCTCCCCACGTCTGCTCCTCAACTTCTACTCAATACCCATGACTTGTCATTTCACCATTACCCCACCACCATTACCAGCTACCGCTTTGAGGAACGGCTCCGGCCTAGTACTGAGCATCCTCTCCCTGACTCGGCGGAACGGCTAAGGCTTAGTACCCAGTCGCCTTCCCCCTAGGCTCGAGGAAGCGCCCTTTACGGGCCACAGTACACGCCCGGGTACCTGCTTCCGATACCTCCTATTCTCTCTCTCCCGTAGCAGCCGCTACAAACCTGTCATGCATTTTAACGTGGAGTTCCATAGGGAGGAAACTTGCTTATAAGGTTGACCTCATGACGCAAATATGAAAGTCCCGAATAGAAATGTTTACGTTTCAGAACCTCTAGAGAACAAAAATTCCGATTTTGATGAAATTTCGCAAACAAATCTTTCGTCTAATTTGAAAGATCTAGTTCGTTAACCAGCAGAATCCGTCCTCCGAAAAAAATCGGAATGCTTACGTTTTCGAGTTCATATGCTTTCGGGTACTCTTTTAACAGGGGTACCTTATCATAGGAAAACGAATGAAACCATTTTTAAAGCGTTATCTGATACCGTTTACGAGAAAAATTGATACAAATAACTTTCCAAACTAATTTTCAGTTTGGGTATTCGGAAACGATTGATTCAGTTGGAACTTGTTCCAGAAGTATGATATTCATGTAATCTATGATATGTAAAATTTGGTTCCGTTTGGAGTTAGGGAAGTACTAAAACTAAAATATTTCAATAACAGGCATGAACCGTTTTGGGATTTTCGTATATTTTATAAATATCTCGAAAATGGTTATGAAATCGTGGTAAGTGGAAGGTAACCATTCGAAAGCTTACTAAATTCCCTACCCCAAGTTATTTTCGATGGGACGACGTTAATCGGAGAAATAAGTTGGTCAAAACTTCAAAATTGTTACTTTTGTTCTTTTCAACAGGGGTTTGTCTCTGTTTGCCTAATGTTTGAATTGTTTATCGTTTTTTAAATTGCATTTAATATTTTTTTTAAAGGTTTAACGGCGTATCAAAATTTGGGCTATTAACGCCGGGCTATCTATAGGTTGCCGCCCATTTATAATGCCAACAGCACACGTGGTCGGTCACCCATTCAGGTACTGACCACGCCCGACGTTGCTTAACTTCGGTGATCAACGGGAACCGGTGCACTCAACGTGGCTATAGCCGTTGGCTGCATTTAATAGTAAAATTAATATTTTAATAAAATAAGGTATGCAAATGAGAAATGTATTGGCAATAGTGTTTCCCATGGCGAACGTTGAGAAGTTGGGGTCACAATCTTCCTTCTCTTTGAGATGCCATTTTATACTTTTCACGAAAGATCAAATCCTACCAATAACTGCTTCTACTCCTTTGCTTATGACACTAGGGATACGAACGGAACCGTGCTAAGATGACGCAGTTCCTGCGAGTCGGACTTTTTTTTCGGACGAATTTCGCGCTTAAATATCGTAGAGCGTTAGTTTTTACTTTCATATGCTTGCAGGAAGACTTATTAATAGGTTTTCTAACGTAGGGAAACGAAAGGAACCAATTTTTAAAGCGATATCTGTAACAGCTTTCGAGAAAAAGTGGGTATAACAAGTTTTCGGTTTTAGAACTAATTTTCGGTTTGGATATTCAGAAACGATTGGATCAGTTGAACATTGTTCCAGACATTTGGTAATCTGGAAAACTAAGATATTTAAATTTCCGTTACGTTTATCCTTGATAGTATTGATTCTTGGACTATAATTGATATTGGATGTTCACTATCAAATTGCGTGTGGTCAGTATTATGGTTATGGACCGTTTGATTTTCCACTTTGCAGGAACCCATTAATTAAAGGATGGGTTAGCCTAGGGACGGCCAGGGAGGCCGAATCCAACCTACGAACGAAGACACTAGAAGATAAAATATTAGTCAAGTGCTCTACCACTGAGCTAACCTCGTCCTTTAAAACCGTGCAATGGTCTTCTATATGCAGTTCAAGGGAGTAAAGGTGAGCAGGAAAAAGAAGAGAATTGAAACATAAGTGCCAAAAGGTAAGAAAATTATAGTTTCTCTTCCTAGGTACTGCTTGCTCTCATGGGCGTATATAAGGGGGGTGAGCTGCAGCCCCCCCCGAAATTTTGATTTGATCGGTAAAAATTTCATTAAACCCTTAAAAATAAATTAAATAAGATCATTTAGTTCATAAAAAATATTCTATTTTCGGTGTTGGCTAAAACTCTTCCAAGATCAAAATTGTTAGTATTCCATACACCAGAAATGGTTTCAGCCTCCCCCCCCCCCCGAAATTTTCCCAGCCCCCTCCGAAATTATTTTCTATATACGCCCATGCTTGGTCCCGTCGAAGAAACCTTTTGGCAGACATTTGTTATAGTCCGCCCGCAGACAAAACAACCAGAAAGGGCGTGGCCGGCGCACTGTGTGGCAAAACGATATTTCATGTTTCAAAAAAGGCCACAGCTTCTAAATCTTAACCGATTTCAATGTCCCTTTTATTTTAAATGAAAGCTAGTAAAATTTAAAACAATTTTGTCAAGCCAGATTTTTTTTTAATTTTGATTTTTAAAGGCTATTCAACCACACAGGTCATTGTTGCCTATTTAATTTTATTGGAAAGTAATAATTACCCAAAATTAAAATTTAAGGCAGCAATCAGATCATAAAAATATTTATATACATAGACACACACACACATACATACCCACATACATATATATATATAGACACATACACACACACATATACATACATACAGACATACATATATGCATATACACACACACATATACATACACTCACACATAAATAGGTACATATAATTTAGACAGAAATGAAATAACTGTAGCAATAAAACTCATATACTTTCACACATTCACATATGCACAAGCAAAAAAAAAAAAAAAAAAAAAATACAAATACTCAAGTATAGAAAACCGGGGATAAAAAACATTTCATGTGTCCAAATTAAATTATTTGTTAATTAAATGAATTATATTTTATCATAGAGATCTGTAGCTCTTAAGAAATTCAACGCTCGCTGGGTTAACTCATGGTCGTCTCCAAGTGCATCACAGAGAGTACCATGAATCCCCATTTCGTTTCGAGCGGCTTCGTAGGCTCTACATTCGGTGAAAATATGTTTAACAGACATATCCTCACGACAAACAGAACATTCAGGCCTGGACTCTCTTTTAAATAAGTAAGCATGGGTAAGATTGGTGTGTCCAATTCTTATTCTCGACAGAACCACCTCATATCGCCTTGTGTTTTGAGATGAGGTCTTCCACGCCGAGATTGTGGATTTAATCTCCCTTAGCTTATTATCTCTGTCTCGAAACCATTCATATTGCCATTTTGAGAGCATTAGATATTTTAGTTGTGCTATAGCATCTGAAGCCAGATTATTGTTTCCCCTGTTTTTTAAATTCCGCATAAATAATTGACGACCTTTTACAATTGAACATAAAATAATATTTTATTTTTCATCATATATTTATATTTCAAACGGTGGGGAGCTAGGCATGCGGGGAGCATGGGCTGGATGCAGCGCGTGCGCACTACCTCGTTCTTATGTTTGCGATAGGGCTTTAAAACCTACTATTGATTAACCCGCCCTTTTTGCAGCCACCTCCCCAATTATTAGTACCTTAAAAAAAACAACTAGTTTCACCCCTTTCCGTGACTTCTACAAGAGCCGGCGATGAGAGATCTCATCAAGAAATGAATGAATGAATGTACTAGTGAATGAAGAGGGTCAACCATCGGCTTCATTCATCACTTGATTCTTGACCTGTGAGAGTCAAGTGGATACTCTGACTCAGCCATCTCTTCACTCGATGGCTGCACTTAGCCGAGTAATGTCTACTTTCTACTATATGCTGTATGTGAAGACGAGGGTTCTAGGCACCGATTATTTTAAAATTTTGCACTATATCGTATTTTGATGCACTAATCACGAATCCGTTAAAAAAAGAACTCGCTCTCAACTAGGAAAGAAGTTATTAAGCCCTAAAGTTCACTGTTATGAAAGTTATAAAAGTTGGCGTAAACAGCATATTAAGAAGAAAGTCTAGGACTTCTTTTGGGCAGACGTGCTACGCGTTTCCGCTCGCTCATGAAGATATCAAAACTCTAGTCAATCCAACTCGCTGTTATGGATAGAATTCCGATTTTAGGGAGGTTATAAATAGTTTATCAACATTTCAAATAAGAGTTCTTTGTTTCCCAATGATACACGTCTGCGCATGCGCATGTTTACAAATACGCTGTTTACTCCAACTTTAACCCAATAACAGTGAACTTAAGTGCTTCATAACTTCTTTCCTAGTTGAGAGCGACTTCGGGATTCGTGTTTAGTGGATCAAAATACGTTATAGTGCAAAATTTTAAAATAATCGGTGCCTAGAACCCTCGTCTTCACATTTACCTTTTCTTGTTTTTTTATATACCCTAAGCATATGCTATAACCTTCAGATGAGTTATCGTAATTACATTGCTGCATGCCATTGACTATATATTTGTCAAATACCACTCACTCACTTACTCACTCACTCACTCACTCACCAATCATCGCCCAACCCAAACCACTCGATAGAAAATTTTGAAATTTTGACACTCCCTTTAGCACGAAAACACTCGCTAAGAAAGGATTTTTTGATATTCAAATTTTTAAGTATTTTTAGAGGGGTTTAAAGTTTTAGTTGGTTACAGCAGGCAAGCACAGACAGCATGCGTTGCTAAAACGATTTCAGAACAGCTGTTATTGTACTGTATCTATTTCATAGTATTATTTTGAATTGCGGTTAATTTCAGCTATGATTTTGTCCCTCATAGAGTTTACGCTATAACTGGTGATGGCCCATCCGAGGTAATAATATCCCCAAAACCTTGCACAGCCTCCTCACCCATCAGCATCCCCAGTCAGAACACTTCTTGGTAATGCTCCCGAATATAATGCGTGTTTCCAAAGGACATCTTGGAAACATAATTTTTTTAAATTTTAGCGTCCATTTATTATTGACAACGAATTTCTAACGGTACGGGTTAAACTTCTATTGAAGGTAACCTATAGATAACGGGGTACCTCTTTGTTGACACTGGTCCGGAGCACCCCAGTGTCAACAAACATTATACTTTGATTACTTATCAATTGATGAGTGACGTATAGTATGACGGGAACCGTGCTGTAATAAACTCCACACAATTAAAGAGCAGCGTTAATTTTGAATATACATTATTTAACGCAATAAAATAACGATCCATCTGCCGTGACGAGGCACGGGTATTCAGCTAATATCTGCCGTGACGAGGCACGGGTATTCAGCTAATATCTGCCGTGACGAGGCACGGGTATTCAGCTAATATCTGCCGTGACGAGGCACGGGTATTCAGCTAATATCTGCCGTGACGAGGCACGGGTATTCAGCTAATATCTGCCGTGACGAGGCACGGGTATTCAGCTAATATCTGCCGTGACGAGGCACGGGTATTCAGCTAATATCTGCCGTGACGAGGCACGGGTATTCAGCTAATATCTGCCGTGACGAGGCACGGGTATTCAGCTAATATCTGCCGTGACGAGGCACGGGTATTCAGCTAATATCTGCCGTGACGAGGCACGGGTATTCAGCTAATATCTGCCGTGACGAGGCACGGGTATTCAGCTAATATCTGCCGTGACGAGGCACGGGTATTCAGCTAATATCTGCCGTGACGAGGCACGGGTAATCAGCTAATATTACATATTTCTTTATAATTTGGTAGTCATCGAAAGCGTTGCCATTATTTTATCATGGTTGATAACACACAAAGAACAGAGAGAGAAAACTTTATTCAAAAATATAAATAAAATGGGCTGCCCAATTACATTGGGTTGCTGGAAACACAGCGTGCTTATCATCCATTCGGAAATAGGGATAATTTCTAGGCTGAAGATGTAAGGAGTTCGAAAAAGGGAATAGAGAATAAAGAAGATGAAGACGAAAGAAGGAGATAGTGATGGATGAGAAGGAATTGATAGAACTGAAAATATAGTCTAAAGTATTTAAGGAAACAGCGTGAATGGATGATAAGCACTCAGTGGCTATATATGTGATTGGTGATTATGCCCAATGTATCAACTAGTATGGACTCGGCCAATGCTGCCAGGTGGTCTGTAGTCAGTGCCAGTTCTTCAAGGAAGATGGCTCTAAGGAATGGTCCCTCGCGATCCGAACCACAGACCTTTCACAACGTATTCCCTCTTCCCAAATTCTTCCTGGAACTTTTCTTTGTAGTATGCCGTGCATTATATATATATATTTCATGATGATTAGATAGTTAGCCGTCGAGGTGATAAGTAAAGATGGAATGGTTGGGATTCGGCTAAATAAACCTCAATATGATTTTGTTTTAAAAACTCTATATTTCGGACGTTTAAAACACACTTTTAACTTCGACGACACAAAAATTCTTTCTACACAACGAAACAAAAAAAGACTACAGATCTCGAAATGTGTACACATAAACATAAACAAAAACAATATAAACTACAAAACTCACCAACAAGGCATTTCTCCTATGTACGCTAATATTTTCCAAATACTCTCCCGACCTCCCACCTAGATTTTTACCATGCCCCTTGGGTATCCTTACATTAACACGTTTTTCTCGTTTCCTGTCATAAAATGTCATAAACATGCCTTTTGATCCTTACCGACCTTTCTCCCACCACCTGCTGTTTTCAGTTACATATACCCCTGTAGATTCCTTTTTCCTTAGACACTTTCACAATGGTTACTTAATTGTCAACCTTGGTCTTCCTCTGCCGCTCGGCATTTCCATTGGTATGTAGTATCTTATTTCTTTGTAAAATTAATTAATGTTACTATTAGCTACTATATTTGTCATTGGTATGTAGTTTCTTATTTCTTTATAAAATCAATTAATGTTACTAATTATTATTAAAATCCATTATTGTACCTATTTACTTTCTCATTCTACTCATTCTAAGAATTTAAGACGATATGTTCTTTTATAAGTTAATTGTATTTATAGTTCTGTTACCTATCACAATTATAAACTTTTTTTTGTTTCTGTATTAATTTCTTTCTTTGTCATTTTAGCTGACGAAGGCTACCAATGAGTAGCCGAAACGTCCGATATATAGATTTTTTAAAACAAAATCATATTGAGGTTTATTTAGCCGAATCCCAACCATTCCATCTTTACTTATATTTGTCTTTTCCGTTTTCATCCTCTTTGGTGTCGTTATTTTCAAAGCGGACCGTGGGATCGAGGATGTATGCCGTTTCCTCATTTTTTCGAAACGCTATAATGTCGGCATATCGTGGTGTTCCTTCCTCATCGATTCCGTACTCCTCTTCAAAACATTGGTAATCTTTTTCAGGTTAGTAACAAGAAATTAATCTTAAGCACTTTTTCTATGGTTACGATTCGGCTAAGAGAAAACGTTATACTTTCAGAATAATGTTTATTTCGAGGGTTTCCGCATCCTCTGCGGCAGCCTTCTTCAGCTACAAAAATAAGTATACACTATTACTTAAGTATACACTATTACTTAAGTATACACTATTACTTAAGTATACACTATTACTTAAGTATACACTATTACTTAAGTATACACTATTATTTATTTTTTATTTATTTATTTATTTATTTGAGGAGCTTCGCAACGAAAGCGACTGGCTCCATGAAATGTTTTCCATACAAATTTGACTTCAAAACATAATAGTAAACACAGATAATATAAAAAAACAAAACAAAAGAAGAAAACCCCTTCTACAATAAAACTAATTTTAGAACACAGAAACAAAGGAAGTAAGGGCAAAAAAAAATAATCAGGAACATTTTTATCAAAGAGAAGCTGTTTTAATTAAACTAGTGCCTACTATAAAAAAAACAAATCATGGGAAAAATTACATTCGTATTGTCTAATTACTTTTTCCGGTAAAAATGCAGTTTCACGCCCTCCAAACCGATTTCTTTCAAATTTTGCACAATAACGTATTTTGATGCACTAAACACGAATACGATAAAAAAAAAAAAAACGTCGGATTTAACTAGGAAAAAAGTTATCAAGCACTTAAGTTCACTGTTATGCAGGTTATGAGAGCTAATGTAAACAACTAAATTTGTGACGACTTTAAGGCATACGTGCTATGCGTTTCCTCTCGCTACGCTCTCTCAAGGAGATAACAAAACCCCAGTCAATCCAACTCGCTAAAATTAATAGAATAGAATATTAAGCACTAAAGTTAGGAAGGTTATAAAACTAGGCGTCATCAGCGTATTTGTAAACACGCGCATGCGCAGATATGTAACATTGGGAAACAGACAACTCTCATTTGAAATGTTCAGAAACCATTTATTCGAAAATATTGTTAATTTTAAGGGCATCCTCACCTGTCGCTTAAGGGCATACGTGCTATGCGTTTCCGCTCGCTACGCTCGCTCAAGAAGATAACAAAACCCCAGTCAATCCAACTCGCTATAATTAATAGCTCTCATAACCTGCATAACAGTGAACTTAAGTGCTTAATAACTTCTTTCCTAGTTAAATCCGACGTTTTTTTTTTATCGTATTCGTGTTTAGTGCATCAAAATACATAATTGTACAAAAGGTAAAACTGAAGGAGAGTGTCCTCAGCACCGATTTTCTTGAAAGTTTGCACTATAACGTATTTTGATGCACTAAACACGAATCCGTTGAAAAAAAAAGTTGCTCTCAACTAGGAAAGAAGTTATTTTAAAAAAAAGTTCACTGTTATGAAGGTTAGGGAAGACTGCCTTGGACGACTTTTGGGCCATAGAATTCTTTTCATTTCTGCGAGTTGGATTGACTAGGGGTTTTGATGTTTTCTTGAGCGAGCGGAGCGAGCGGAAACGCATAGCACGTATGCCCAAAAGCGACAGTTTACGACCAAGTCAGCTACCACAGGTGAGTCTAAATTTCAATTACACTTCGTCATTAAGGACTATTGCGCAGGCGCGTGTTTACATATAAGCTGTTTACCCCGTCTTTTATAACCTCCATAACAGTGAACTTTAGTGCTTAATAACTTCTTTCCTAGTTGCGAGCAACTTTTTTTTTCAACGGATTCGTGTTTAGTGCATCAAAATACGTTATAGTGCAAATTTTGAAGAAAATCGGTGCTGAGGACACTCTCCTTCAGTATTACCGTACAAAATTTGAAAGAAATCGGTTTGGAGGGCGTGATACTGCATTTTTATCTGAGGTTAGGTTGAACTATGATTCCATAATATCATACATTTACTTGATGTGGACCAGTAAAATATAATATATTGATTTCTTGATACTTTTATGCAAACTTGAACACAAATTTGGGCCAATAAATCTTTCTCTTCTTAATGAATTCCAAGTAAAACTGAAGGCAACTTTTTCCAACGTTCTTGTAAACATACGCGCACAGCTGTTCGTAAGCATAATTTTAAATCATGAAAATAGGTGAAGACTGGAAAACATCCAAGGTGGACCTGGGCTGAATGATCTATTTTGAAGCCCTAAATAAATAAATGAAAATAGGCCACACATTTATCAGAGTTATCGGGCCGCTGAAGTAGTGAAGGACTGTCAATATGAATTCGGAAAGTGGTTCAGAATTCAGAAATAAAGCTGGGATTCCAAAATACCTACAGCATTAGCAAATCCAAAACTAATACAAAAAGATAAATAAAATAAATAATAGAACACAAATGGGTAAAAGATAAGTTTCACGCCCTCCAAACCGATTTCTTTAACACTTTTCACAACAATATATTTTGATGCACTAAACACGAATACGTTAAAAAAAAACCTTCGCATTTAACTAGGAAAGAAGTTATTAAGCACTAAAGTTCACTGTTAGGAAGGTTATAAAACTAGGCGTCAACAGCGTATCTAGGCGCACGGTAGTGCGCCAGGCCAAGTTCCGGCCTAAGCATACTGTGTGTATATTACAGGCGGTCTTAGAGCCGATTTTTACCCTCTCATAACTTTCAACCAGGTAAAGATAAAGTTATGAAATTTTACACAGGTATTATACTACTAGATGTGAGTAAAAATGGAAATTTTCATAATTCTACATGGAATAGTTTCTGAGATATAAGCGATCGAAAATCGGGATTTATAGGACTCACTCACTCACTCACTCACTGACTCATCAAAATTATTAGGCACTTCCCATGATGCTAGAGACTTGGAATTTTGCATGAAGATAGATATGAAGACGTTATTAAAGGAAAAAATCGAAAAATCGCGAAAAGTTGTGTTTGACTCCGCTTCCGGGGCGGGGGCGTTCCAGTTTTGTACTTCCTTCGGAAACCCATCATTCCCTCCGAAACCCATGATGTGGGGTATCAAATGAATTGTCTCGGTATGAAGAACCTATACTTGATGTTTTAAGAAACAATTAGACGCATATAGGCTCGGTAAAAATCGTATACCAGCTGTCTGTCTGTATGTTTGTTCCTCTTACAAATCGGTACCGTTTGACCGATTTTGACCAAACTTGGGACACAGATGGGTCTTGATACGGGGAGAATCATAGGCTAGGTTAAATTGTCTATCAGCTGTCTGTCTGTTTGTTCCTTATACAAATACACACCGTTTGACCGATTTTGACAAATTTTGACACACAGGTAGGCCTTGGTCCGGGGAATGCACTAGGCTAGGTAAAAAAGATCTTTCAGCTGTCTGACTGTATGTTTGTTCCTTATACAAATTCACACCGTTTGGCCTATTTTGACCAAACTTGGCACGCAGGTAGGTCTTGATACGGGAGTGTCATATTACCTATGACGTTTTGTACTTTTTGTTCCATCGAAATGCCATCATTTCTTCTGAAACCCATCATGTGGGGTATCAAATAATCAAATCATCTTGGTAAGGAGACTCTATATTTGATGTTTTAAAAAACATTTCGGCGCATCTTAACAAAAACAGTTGTGACTTCTTTCTTAAATGTAGTAAGTAAAGTCATAGGGGTTCACTGCATAATATACTTCAAAGCAGATACTAAGTTTTTCAAAGTCGAGCCATCTAAATTACAAAGTTTAGGATCACAAACCCAAAATGTATCGTCTTTGTTCTTATCTTTTTCTTGAAGGCCTTCTACACTTTCCCTATTGTGATCTTTATCCTCGGGATAAGGTTCCTGTGTTTTACAGTGTAATAGTTTAGTTAAGGAGAGCAATCAATTTGTCCTCTAGAGTAATGTCATCTGGAAGAGCTTCTAACTTTTCTAGTCTAGTGATTAGATGTATGTAGGTTGATTATTGGTATCAAATATCAAGCAGTAAGGAGAACCTTATGCAGAATCCAATGACCCTGGTTTTATATGAAGTACAAAAGCCAGTAGGTATGCGGCAACTAAATTCTATTTAATACTTAGAAAAAAGTAATGAGTTTTTTTATTTTTTTTTTTTTTTTTTTTTTTTTTTTTTATGGCGCATCTACTTCTAGGTCATTAGCGCCGACATCCAAGGTGCAGCGAGGAATTTTCCCAGCGAGCCTTGAGATGAGAAAATTCCTGCCGGAGGTGGGAATCGCACCCACCATCTCCCGCTTATGAATCCAGCACGCTAGCCACTAAATAAAAAGTAATGAGATCCCCAAAAAACATAAATGTGAAATAGAGGCCAAGTTCCTGCCCCCACAAAGAAACACTCCCTTCCTCAAAAATATCCCCTCCTAAAACCCCCCAAAAACGCCTTACTATTCTACACTCCAAAAAAGTAGTATGAGTTGGTGTATTAATTCTACCTAAAATATTTGCCAATACAAGAGATGATACAAGAATGAAATGTCCAAGTTCATTACTTGGAAGACCTCATAGTTACTTACTAAGAACAGTAAAGACACTTCAACTGACATTTAAAAACGACAATAAAAATACTTATATCCAGTTACTAAAATATCACTTTCCTCAACCAGGTATATTCTTAAACTTGGCAATGTTTTTTTTGTGCTGAAATTATCTTTAGAGAAAAACTAAACATTGCCAAGTTTAAGAATATACCTGGTTGAGGAAAGTGATACTTTAGTAACTGGATGTAAGTATTTTTATTGTTGTTTTTAAAGGTCAGTTGAAGTGTCTTTACTGTTCTTAGTAAGTAACTATGAGGCCTTCTAAGTAATGAACTTGGACATTTCTTTCTTGTATCATCTCTTGCATTGGCAATATTTTTGGTTGAATTAATACACCAACTCATACTACTTTTTTGGAGTGTAGAATAGTAAGGCGTTTTTGGGGGGTTTTAGGAGGGGATATTTTTGAGGAAGGGAGTGTTTCTTTGTGGGGGCAGGAACTTGGCCTCTATTTCACATTTATGTTTTTTTGGGGATTTGTAAATACGCGCATGCGCAGATATGTAACATTGGGAAACAGAACTCTCATTTGAAATGTTCATAAACCATTTATTCAAAAATATTGTTAATTTTAAGGGCATCCTCACCCGCCGTCACCTGTCACTTAAGGACATACGTGCTATGCGTTTCCGCTCGCTCAAGAAAATAACAAATCCCCAGTCAATCCAAATCGGTAAAATTAATAGAATTCTATTAATTTTAGCGAGTTGGATTGACTGGGGTTTTGTCATCTTCTTGAGCGAGCGTAGCGAACGGAAACGCATAGCATGTATGCCTTAAAGTCGTCATTTATGCCTTAAAGTCATGTATGCCTTAAAGTCGTCACAAAATAACCGGCATAACAGAGAACTTTAGCGCTTAATAACTTCTTTCCTAGTTAAATGCGAAGGTTTTTTTAAACGTATTCGTGTTTAGTGCATCAAAATACGTTATTGTACAAAATTTGAAAGAAATCGGTTTGGAGGGCGTGAAACTTCACTTTTACCCACAAATGTAACTTTTTTTTTTTTTCTTTTCTTTTCATGTTTATTTAAAATCTGTACAATTATAAGTACAATAATTAATTGTGCTGGTCTAAGTATACATGTCAATGAATAGTATATGGAAGGAGCCAAACATTATCGGCACTTCCTAATATATTAAAACAATCTGTGCTGTTTTTGACTGCTGTCACGGGGCCAAAGTCTCTTAAGCCTCCTGGGAAGGTCTTTAGGGTGGGTCTGAGTGGAAAGGGATTGACCTCTAGGACAAATGTAACTAAGAGTGAAATAATAAAAGCCCTCTAGAAGACCGTTGCCTTTCGAAATTTCATTTTATCTACCGAAATTGTTGCGGAAATCCGATCTTCTATTCATCTCAATGCTAATACCATCAAGGACAGACCTTTATAGAATAAATCTTCTGGAACTCCTGAAATCAGCAATATTTTCATCAAACTCTTGTCATTTTGATGATGATCTATGCCACGCCTCATCACCAGTTCGTTCTTTAATATCTTCTTCTTGACTCAATCAATGTCAAACCAATTCACATAAATTGAGTTTCTTTTGAATCTTTAGTTAGCTCCATCCTCTTTTAAGAGGTAATACTACCTTCTGCGATCAAAATCACTCATTTTCTTCAATTTATAAATAAAAAATAAATCAATATTTTTCAATTCTTTATATCAAACGTTTTATACAGGATGTTAAAGTATCCAAAAAAATAAGTTTCAATTTTTCAAAAAAAAAAAAAAAAAGGTGGCGATGCTGTGTCTGATGAGCAGAAACCCTCTTTTTTTTCACGTCAATTTTTAATCTAGAACGAAAAACTAAAATTATTCCGAAAGAAGGATGTTAAGTCAGTACGTAGGATTTTTAAGAAATATTTTTTTTTTCTCGAAAATGGTGAACAAATATTCATTTTCTATAAAAAATCTGTCGAAAATCTTTATGATTCAATAAATCGAAAAAAATCTTACGTACTTTACTAGCAAATATCATTAGGAAATGATTGGGTTAAAATTTGAGTTGATCGGGCAAAAATTGAAGACGTCAGAGTATCGTCCGATTTGAAAAACATAGTTTCCAGCAGAGTTGGGCAAACGTTAGCGCGCGCTAAAAGCTGATACCTCTCCGCTAATTTAGCGAAACTGTAGAAAGCCAGCCCTAATAATTAGCGGTTAGCGGCGGCAGTGCGCTAACCGCTAATCTATTTATGAAATATCGTAATTGCTAATAGCTTAAGCTATAGTTACAACTTGTAACTATAGCAATTACGATATTTCATAAATAGATTAGCGGTTAGCGCACTGCCGCCGCTAACCGCTAATTATTAGCGCTGGCTTTCTACAGTTTCGCTAAATTAGCGGAGAGGTATCAGCTTTTAGCGCGCGCTAACGTTTGCCCAACTCTGGTTTCCAGAAAACGCGTGTAAAAAGTTTAATTGTCTGAAATGTTCAATTTTTCCTATTTATTTTTTTTTCATACTTTCTTGTAATAAAGATAAAAGAAAATTGGTTTTAATTTTGAAATGTATTGAAAAAGGACAAAAAAAACCTTAACAATTAAAAAGGGACCAATCGAAGCTCGCTTAAAAAATTATCTTCAAATCAGCATCGTGTTCACTCGGAAAATCGTAACTTTTGCCAATTTAAAAAAAAATATCTTCGCATGAACACTGTTAGATATCATTTTTGATTAGATAAGGAACCATTTTAGCCCATGACAAAAATCGTAAAAAAACAAAAAAAAAACAGTTACACGGTAGAATTACCCCTTAAGTAACTCCTAAAACCTTTGAATGGTAAACATTCTTTGAAATCGGTTAACATTTGATGGTTGTAGGGTTTCTGAAACACGAAATGTCGTTTGGTGAGACGCTGTGAGACGCGCATTGGTGCCAAGAGGGAAAAACCTCCAAAACCGAAGGTTTTTGTAGCGGGAGCTACCTTCATCAGCAAATAATCGCGCCTGTTGCCCGTACCTCTTTGTAAGAGACTGGAGTAAGGAGGCTTCGTTGTGCGTTGGAAGAAGCCGGTAGGCCTTGCTTCTCGAGTTCTAGGAATCGCACGGTGTGTAGTTTTTTTTTTTTTTTTTTTTAGTTTGTTGCTGGAGTAATATAATTTGTGAATTATACTGTGCGGGGCGAAGTTTAGTGTAATAAAAACCTCTGAGGGCATGCCCAAGCAACTTTGATCGATGGTCATTAGTTAGTAAGTAATATTAAATGAGTGCACTCGACGTATTTTTTATAAGCAATTAAAGCATGTTATTTATTATTATTTTTTTTCCTATTGAGCTATTGAGGTTGGACTCATGACGGAATTTTTGAAAAATTTCTTCAAATCTTTATCGATCCTACCTAGTAGACACCGAAAATGACCCCCGTTAAAATTTATATATATATATATATATATATATATATATATATATATATATATATATATATATATGCATATATATATGTGTGTGTCTGTTAACACGATAGCGGCCAGAGTTTTTGTTTTTCGTCACGAAACTTGGTATATAGCATTCAACTAGCAAACGATTGAACGAGTTCGTTAACCACAAAGGCGGTCCACCGGAAGGGGGGGTTTACCCCGAACCCAAAACACTAATTTGACTATGTCAGCCGTAATATTTGTTATATTTCAACGAAACTTGGTATTCGTAGTGGTAATATAAAGAGAAAAGTGAGATATAAAAATGAACTAAATCGGTTCATTAGAAGGGGGGGTTTACCCCGGACCTACAATACCAATTCGCCACTACCAGCCGTGATTTTTGGTATATTTCGACGAAACTCGGTATTCGTAGTGGTAATCCACAGGTAAATATGTGTTGTAAAAATAAACTAAATCGGTTCATTAGGAGGGGGGGGGGTTTACTCCGGACCCACAATACCAATTCGCCACTACCAGCCGTGATTTTTGGTATATTTCGACGAAACTCGGTATTCGTAGTGGTAATCTACAGGTAAATATGTGTTGTAAAAATAAACTATATCGGTTCATTAGAAGGGGGGGGGGGTTTATTCCGGACCCAAATTCCTAATATACTCATACCGGTCGTAATTTCTGCTGTATTGTAACGAAACGCGGTATACGTCTTGGGTAACTCATGAGAAAGAAGTGTTGTAAAAATGAGCTGAATCGGTCAATCGGAAAGCGGGGGTTTATGTTGTAATATATTTCAATAGAAAAGCCCGCCAGACGTAGGTTCACAAAGCCGCCGCAAGGAGCGCTTTCTACCACTAGAATGACTGTATCCTGTTCCTTCGTTAGATCAAAATACGATAATATGAACCTTTTGTAATATGAGCCTTGTATTTATTGAGTGATTGTTACCTCCCTCCCCGGTAACTGTTATCCAAGAACAGGTACCTGATAACTGTTACGATATTGATACTCAGGTAACATGTTTAATCGCGTTTGAACTAGCATTTTTTTATACCTAATTAGTTGTAGAATTATGCTGTAATATTGCTTTTCCATTTTATTAATAGGTATGATCACAAAAAATCTTTTTGTTGACTGTTTTCACACTGAGTAAGAATCTCAAAGTTTTTAGAGGAAAGTAAACCAATATTTTATAACACTTATTTTATTCCTGAAAAATTGATATCACCCAGGACAGGAAGTCTTATGAGTATATGTAGCTTTTAAACGATTTTTCTTTTTTGCCAAAATGTACCATGAACTTGGTGCATTTAGGTTGTGAAGATATCTGTAATGAAACTCAATTATACGTAATTTATTTGGTGTAGAACAAATTCGGTACTTAGCTATCCTCTCCGCATAGTTTTGGTAAAATCGCATGTGTTGAAGTTGCTGTTTTATAAATTTCATCACCGTACTCGGTCGTATGTGTGCATAGCCTAATAAAATAACTTGATGCGATTATTTCACGAAAAACGAGCTTACCATTATTATTTTCTGCAGAAAGTTGTTCAAAAGTTTGAGATAGCATGTAACATAAAATTAACATTGAGATCCACCTAGTAGCTCGTGTGAAACTTTGAACATTTATCCGTTATAAGCAAAAATTGTGATAAAGTGGAATACGTCGAGAACAGTTAACATTATTACATTGCTTGTTAATTATTCAACTCAGCACCAGAAAATACATTTTGAAATATACATATCTTTACTGATTGAGTAAAATAATTATTCTATCGAATTACTAAGTACCGATATCGAATCTGGAGTGGTCTCATTCGACTCGCCACAAAAGAATACTTAAAAAATGAACCCGAAATCATAAAGATTCAAGTACTTAAAGGTTTATTCCCAAAATCGGGCTTTTGGCACCACTATGCGACGCCCCACTGCCTATGCGACACCCCACTGCCTATGCGACGCCACACTGCCTATTCGACGCCCCACTGCCTATGCGAAGGACCTCTCACAACCTATTCTATTAGCCTGGTGTATTTCTGCTCCTTCCCGCTGAGAATAATCCTCGAGACCGTAGATTATTTATAATTTTCCTTCGAAGAAAATGCCGCACGGAAAATTTTAGCGAAGAAAGGGTAGTATTATCAATTGACATAGATTGAAGAGAGGACAGCTCCATTAGTATAAAGAATAGGAGGATAGGATTGGCTAAGATATCCGACACCCGAGGAGGACAGGTCGTACATCTAGGGATAAAAAGGACGCCAGGGGTAGAAGGAGTAAAATAAAGAAAGCCCTTCTACAAATACCGCCGTCTCAATCAGATAAATGATGAGACGAGCAGGAGCTAGAAGGATCAGATGGAGGGTGATGAAGTGGGGTGCTTACTCTCACTCCGGGAGATGGGGTTGGTGATTTGGGGGCAAACTAGGGTCGTCTCGCATGGGCGTGTAAAGGAAATAATTTCGGAGGGGGCTGGGAAAATTTCGGGGGGGGGGGGGGCTGAGACCATTTCCGGTGTATGGAATACTAACTATTTAGATCTTGGAAGAGTTTTAGCCAACTAAAACGCTATTACACTCAAAATAGAATATTTTTTATGAACTAAATGATCTTATTTAATTTATTTTTAAGGGTTTTATAAAATGTGTACAGATCAAATCAAAATTTCGGGGAGGGGGCTGCAGCCCCCTCAGCCCCCCCTTATATACGTCCATATCGTCTCGTGGTCAATATGCCGGAAAACCAGATAGGAATCCTTCCCCAAGACAGTATTTTGAAGAGTTAATTATTGAAAAGTGACTATATTAAATCCACTAATTAGTTAAAAAATAGTACTTCATGTTTCTTTTGTACCACTTTATTGTATTTTGCCTACTCAGTTCGGCGGTACATATACTAAACTTGGAACGGTACAGAGAAGATTAGCATGGCCTCTGCGCAAGGATGTCACGCAAAATGGCGAAGCGTTCCACATTTTTATAAAAAAGGGCAAAATACAATAAAGTGGTACAAAAGAAAAATGAAGTACCTACGCCATATGTTTCCAAAAACGTGAATATACTTGATTGGTCAGAATCACTTGGAATGATTATATATATATATATATATATATATATATATATATATATATATATATATATATATATATATATATAGGGGAAGGTGTTGTATCTTTGACCAATTTGCAAAATTGAATTTTTTTTATTTCATTGTGATTAGTATTCCTTTGGTTATTATATTTAATTTTTTCAAGGTTCTAGCTTTACATTTAATATTTTTTATTAATTTTTAAAAAATAATCGTACAGTGGTCAAAGGTACAACATGTAGTTGTACCTCTGACCACGTAAAAACAACACAGCAGTCCAGAAAAAAAAATTGTATTCAGTAATATTGTAATTAATTGTAAGTTTAATAAATACAGGACATGGATGTAAGCATAATAAAAAAGCTATTATTGATATTATGTCATCTTTAATATGCTGACAAATCCAGTCCAATCGATAAACGTTTTAACTGTCAAGCAGATCCACTAGCAATAGTAGGGTATGGAAGTTTAGCCATAATGTCTTCAACATCAATATCATACAAATTTTTATCTTCTCTCGTAAACTTGTCACTTAAAGTTTGTTTTTTCAAATATTGGATCTTAAACATTGGACATTTACGAGGTTTTCCTTTAGGCCGGCCCCTATTTGACATTTTCCTTGCCTGCACTTTTCGATGAGGTCTTACAACTTCTAGTGGAACGATAAGGGGCGATAGGTTTGAACTGCTACACTCAGGATTGATAAAGTCCGTTTGAACTTATTTCATTTATTATTTTTTTAAAATTCTTTGAACAATTGAAGAAACCAATATTAATTATTTTGAAAAAAATTGTAGCAGAAGAAAATAAAAGTTGAATTTTAAAAATATTACTCAGATGTGTTTTACCTTTGACCTGGTCAAAGGAACAACACCTAGTCGTGGTCAGAGGTACAACACACTGGCACTGCAAATTAAAAAGCATGCTAAAAATTTGAGGGTTAAGATAAATCAATTTCAAAAGCTACGCATGTTTCTTATTGTAATAGCTACTTTGTCAAATGATTTCCATCTAAAAAGACATAATACAAAAAATATTATGAGGTAAAACGTCATCAATAAATAACTTACATTTTTATGATAGAAATGGACAAGTATTTTTTGCAAGAATCCTCTTTGACTTAAATAATCCAAAGTAGGTTACACAAGCCTTCTAGTGAAGGAGCTAAACACTAATTACACCAAAATTTATAAAATGTTTCTACATGCCGCCACAGCCTAGGTGGTCAAAGGTACAATATGGTCAGAGGTACAATAACTTCCCCTATAAATAAATATATATATATATATAGGTATATATATATATATATCAAAATCAGTCCCATAACAGACCACGAGGGCCCTGAGGGGTCAGATACTATAGAGGTATCTGATTCATGACCATAAGGCACACTAAGGAGATAGTGTGGATTTTCCCCTTGCTGCTCCGACTGCTGGGGTTATTAGCGCCTAGGTAATTAATAATTTAATTAAAGGCTGGGTTTGCCTAGGGACGTTCAGGGAGGCCGAATCCAACCCTTGATCGAAGACACTAGAAGATAAACATCTTTAGTGCTCGCTAAGGAAAATCAGTCCCGTAACAAGCCACAAGGGCCCAGAGGGGCAGATACTATAGAGGTATCTGATTCACACTAGGGAGATAGTGTGGTTAGTACTATGCTCTGGCCACACTATCTGGATTATTCCCTTTACAGGAACCCATTAATTAATTAACTTTAATCTGAGTGAGCCTAGGGACAGAATGACACGCGCGAAAATTTTGTAAAAAGAAACATTAAAAAACGTGTTCTGGTAGGCTGATTCTACTGGTTTACGAACATGACTACTTGTTGCAAATTATTAAATTTAATGGAAATCTGATCACTTTTTTGAGTGGTAGGATGTGGAATATATATATATATATATATATATATATATATATATATATATATATATACATATATACTGTTTATCATCATTTATTCTTATTCGAAATGGTTTTTCGGATTCTATGGGTTATAAGCGGCGTTTCCTACACAAAGGTAGGACGAAACCCCGTTAAAATGACCATGAGTGGTTATTGTCCGAGGTGTAGGACTACAATTAACAATCTGTGGTGTGGGATAACATTCTGAGAAATAGTGCAATTATACTGCCCTTCCTTGCCGTTAGTTACCTTAATGAAGCTATCAACTTAACCCTTTGTTGCTTCGTGATGCCTGCAGGCATCATATTATATTTTACACTCCCAGAGCACTATGTCGAGTTTTTTTCAAATTATATTTCGTTCCCTGTAAGCATCAACAAGATTCAAATGGGCTGGAAGATTTTGAACATTGTACTTTGTTCCCAAGAAGGAATAAACAAGTTAATGTTGACAAAACCAGGAGTCTCGTTTCTCACCCCGAGGGGACCCGTTTCGCAAGCCCACAATACTATTAAAAACGTCCATTCTGACCTAAAAAAAATCGTACTCCTTGGTACTAGTGGTGTATTTTACGAAGTAAAAGTTTGTTTTATTGAAGTTTTATTTTTTGTGCCAATTTTTGTGGTTGTTCATTTGTTTCCTGTGAGCACCATCGTGCATCTGGTACTGAGGTGCGAGCGATGGCAAGAGATTTTTCTTATAATCACAGCACCAGATGATAGTGAAGATGATGAAGATGTCGACGACAATGTTCTTTCTGAACCTCGGCGTATTTTCAGCCAATGTTTTAGAGGTAAATGGCGATGATTTGAATAATCCCTTCTCAGATTTGATTGATTTGATTGAGGATGTACTGCCTGATGTATCTCAGAAGATGAGATGCAGGATGGAAAACTGCAAGAACCAAACTTGTGGTTACTGTGATGATAAATGTGAACTTTATTTATGTTTAACTAAAGGCAAATCATGTTTCAAGGATTATTTGTGATTTTGATGAAAAGAGAAGAGAGAGTTCTTTTTAACTTTAACTCATAAATTCTTTATATGTTTCAATAAATGTAAATGCTTATGCATGTCCATTCACAAAAACATTCTCCCCATACGCACAATGATGCCTATAGGCATCTTTCAGTTTTTCATAAATTTCCCGACAAAAAAAAAAAAAAAACTCGATGAATTGTTTTCCATATTTTTCCTGAGGCCTATTTCTACCTCTCATTTTTTTTTTATGAGAAAAGAAAAAATCATGCATCAAAGGGTTAAGAGATTAATTTACTATCAGTTTTAGCGGCGTTCCTTCTTAGGTATGCTTTTGAGGACGTTCAGAATACCAGCAATAGAGAGGTGAATGAAAGAAATGTCGATTTGACATCGTCAAGAATTTACTCGTTCAATCAAATATGTATTTATATATTTGCTGTTTATCTCTAAAAAATGCCCCGATGACATTCGCTAAAAAAAACAAAAAACGAGCCAATTATATATATATATATATATATATATATATATATATATATATATATATATATATATATATATATATATATATGGTAAAACTGAAGGAGATCGGCCTCAGCACCGGTTGTTTTCAAATTTTGTACTATAACGTTTTTTGATGCACTAAACACGAATCCATTAAAAAAAAAAAAAAAAAAAGTTGCTCTCAATTAGGAAAGAAGTTATTAAGCACTAAAGTTCACTGTTATTGAGGTTAAAGTTGGATTCGTGTTTAGTGCGCCAAAATAAGTTATAGTGCTAAATTTGAAAAAAAATCGGTGCTGAGGACGCTCTCCTTCAGTTTTACCGTATAGAATATAATATATATATATATACAGACACAAATGTGAACCACCGTTATTTTCGTTATCTGTAACCCTACTGTTTCTATATAACCGTAACGGTAAGTCGAAAGGGTTCCAGTTTTTGGTTTATTCGATTCAACAAACAAATTTACATAAATTTATAAATTGTAAATTTACATAATTTACATAAGAAATTATTAGGTGTACGGATCAATTCCAAATAACGTTTGAGTCATGTCATAGCCCCGATTGTGCAAGGTGTACTTGCCTACTGTAGCTGCAAATAGATTTTCTAACCCTTTCGAAATATTTAAGAAAATATACAACGATCCCAAAACTATTCAAATATATATTAATAATATTTGTTTTCGAATACTTCCTTAACTTCAAATGTAACCAAAATTTAAATACCTGAGTTTAGATGAATTTCAAACGAGAAGAAAATATTTCAATGGAATCAAACGATTGGATGTACCCAAACCGAAAATTATTTATCCCCTTGAAAATGTTTTCAAACGTTTCCCTACGTTAGGGGACCTTTAAAAAGAGTACTTGCAGCTATCATAACGCGAAAACGTAAGCATTACCTATTTAACCGATTAACGATTGAAATGAACAAATTTTATAAAAAGCGAACCATTTTTCAGGCTTTTTGAATTTTCGCCTGCTATATGATTGGTAGAGATGAGGCGAGGTTAGCTCAGTGGGAGTGCTAACAATATATACACACACACACATATATATACACACACACGGATTTGTTTATTTATATAACTGTGCTTTGGTTAAGGGGCCACTCTCCCCGATGTAACCACTAGAGTGAACGCTGCTCCCACTCAAACCTACAACAGAGACCCCAATTCACCAGATCTAGAATTGAGGTATAATTGCGCCATTAATCAAACCAATCTTCCATTTTCTACATAGACTCCTACTCTTATAATAGTTCTCCAAATCATGACTATGGAAGAGGAAGGGCGAATCACAATGTGCTTCAGGATAGCAAGGAGAATGTTAACTCTATGAAATGCTGATTCATAAACCTGATTGAAAAAGTATGCAATTGAAATTCAACGTTTTAATTATAATTTTTACGCGTGATTTATGGGTAACAAAATGCTAGGAGGGCAGTTTCAGTCCCGGCATTCTTGAAATCGGACATTGAATTTTCCATAGATGATGGTTATATTCACTTGAACTTGATACTGTGAGAGAACTGAAGGCGAACCAGGGAAACAGGGCGAAGCGTCGTGTTACCTACATGTTTCTCACACAGAAAAAAAAAAGTATATTTATGAGATTCACCCATTCTCTTCCAAGGTCCGGATATGTTCTTGAAAAAAAATGGACAACCTAAATAGCGAATATAGTCAAAGTCTGAAAATTCTTAACTGTAACAATAATTGGCTGAAAAACCGACAGACTTCATTCTCAGAATTTCTTAGTACACAACAAGTTGATAATCCATACGTGGCCGATTCTTAGATGAAACCAAATGCCTCAGTACGGAGAAATTATACAGGATGGGATTCGGGTGTAAATTTCTGAGAGAAATAAAGTCTATATACGAACAGGTTTAGTTTCGGAGAGAGCTTAAAAATAACAGAAGGTGTTCTGCAGGGTGAGATAACAAGTCCTTTGCTGTTCTCGCTTTTCACTCTGGATCCCGTTATTTGTTACAACTCGGAGTGAATTCGGCGAAAAACCACAACAGAACTCTGAAAAATATCTCAGGAGGGACTGACATGTAAGGCAGAGCCAACCATACTGCTAGGAGACATAAATGTCAACATCCCGATTGGGACTGCTGGTCAGGTAATAGTGTCGCTGGAATTCAGACTGCAACTAGACATTACCGAATTCATATTAAATCACAAGATTTACGAACTCTACATGCCACTCGACAAAGACATGCATCTGGCATTCTGAACTTAGCACTGATACATAAAATCAACGATTCCATTTAGATTTGCGCACTGTGAGCACAAAGTCATTACAGGGAAACTTTCAATCGGCTGTTTCTTGAAGGGTATATTAGGAAGTTTTTCACGATGAATTGTAGAAATCCATCCACGTACACAAATATGTTGGAAATGAATTCATCAACGGCTCAATTATTCCGGGTTAATAGACTGTCAAAACAAATCGGATGGGAATTAGCGAAAGTCCGATAATTATCCACAGCCAAACAAAAAAGTCCGACTCGCAGGAACTGCATCATCTTAGCGCGGTTCCGTTCTTATCCCTAGTCTAATTTGGAAAGATTAAAATAGAAGCAGTTATTATTTTGGTTCCACCAGTCTTGAAAGGTCTTGATTTACGATCTTACCTGAAAGGGTCGGCTAACACTAGAAACGGTCCCGCTAGTTACAAGGTCTTGGAATCTTGGAAATCTATATTTCTGTATATTTTTGTTATTTTACATAACCTGTTTTGTTGTCAAATACATTATCCAACTATAAGCAATTAAAACATAACAAGGAATAAAACAGACAAAAATTACCGTTCGAATAAACGAAATCAATTACTTTAAAGTTTTAAGCACTTATTTCTCCAATTGACATCGCCTAATTAAAACTTTCGTCACAACCTTTTTTGGTGAGCATTTAGTAAGCTTTCGAATAGTAACCTTCCGTTTACCAAGATTCTTAACCGTTTTCAAGATATTAATGAAAGTATACGAAGCTCCCAAAACTTTTCATTATTTCCAGCAACAGAAAATTGGTCTCATTTTACCTATCCTGTTTTACACACAAATACATTTTCCTAACATGAGAAATTACAAAAATAAAAATCAATAAAAATCTAAGGGGAAAGAGACAAAAATTACAAAAAGAACGACAAAACCCCGTTCATAAGAACTAAACAGACGTATTTGAAGTTTTAAGCACTTATTTCGTCGATTGACATCACCTAATCAAAAATTGTTTCAGAATCTTTTTTGTAGGGAATTTAGAAAGCTTTCAAATAGTTTCTATCCACTTATGAAAATTTCCCAACCGTGTTCGAGATATTAATGAAAGTATACGAAGTTCCCAAAACTTTTCATGTCTGTTCATAAAATATTTTATTCTGACCCTTCCTTAACTCCAAACGTAACCAAAAGTATAACATGTTTTGATGAAATTCAAACATGCAAAAAATGTTTCAACTGAATCCCATGATTCTAAGTAACCAAACCAAAAACTTGATTTAACAACTTTTTTCCGATTTTCTCAGAAACGGTTAAAGCTATCGCCTTAAAAATGGTTTCATTCGTTTTACTAGCCCAAGAAGCCTATAAAACGAGTACTTACAAGCATATGAACTCAAAAACGTAAGCGTTACGATTTCTTTTGCGCGAATTTCGCCCCAAACGCCATCTTCCAGTGGGCGGATTTTGGTGGTTAACGAACTTGACCTTTCAAATTGGACGGCGGATTTTTGTACCAAATTTCATCAAAATCGGACCATTAGGGACGCCAGAAATCCGCAAACATATATATATATATATATATATATATATATATATATATATATACAAATTTGAACCACCCTTATTTTTGGACTCTAGGGGTTCTGAAACGCAAAAGTTTCTAGTCGGCACTTCCGAATTGTTTCATGAGATCAACCTTATAAGCGGGGTTCGCCCCTATGAAGGGAGGGAGGAACCGCTCTAAAAGTAAAAGTTCAGGGCTAGAGAACGTTTTAGGGGTCGCTGTCTCTGAATCTGGAGTCAGAAAACCCCAAGCACCTCTTGGTATAGGCCCAACACCTAAAAACTCAAAATTCGGGCCATTTTACTCTGTAATCTTGTTATTCGAGTTGCACAAAATACAAATTTTTTGGGGCCTCAATGAACTTGTGTGGTCCAATTGGAGCCAAGTTACAGCTACACAAGTTATTTAATATGTTATTTGATGGAAAAATCAGTGAGTTCTTATACAAAAATTGCCCCCAAAGGTATCGGAGGATATTCTGTCACTAATGAAATCCGAATGAAAAACCCAAAATGCAACCCTTAAAAAATCTCACTTTTTGGTTCTGGTTTGAAGGTAGGTTGCATGGCAGAATTTCAATGCTTGGTAGAACAGGTGACAAATCAGGACCTTGGAAGAGTAAGGGCGAATCAGAAAAATCGATTTTTTTAAATTTTATTTTCTGATTCAGAAAGATGTAGGTAACATGGCGCTTCGCCTTGTTTCTCTGATTCGTCTTTAGTTTTCTCACATTTTCTAGTTAAAGTGAATAGCACCATCATCATGAAAAATTCAAAGTTCTATTTCAAGGACGAATTCCGGGTCTGAAACTTCCCTCCAAGAAGTTTGTTTCCCATAAATTACTCGTAAATGTTATAATTAAAACATTGTATTACAATTGCATACTTTTTCAATCAGATTTATGAATAAGCATTCCATAGAGTAAACATTCGCCCTTGCTATCCTGAAGTTCTTCTAGAACTTTGACTTCGATTACCCAACATCCGGAATTCGTGATTCGCCTTCACTCTTCCGAGGTCCTGAAATGATTTTTCAAATAAAGCTGTACGGTGGGAAGGAATATAAAGATTGGAAGGACGGGAGCGGGTGTTACTGGAGTGAACAGAGGTTTTGAATTCGAGGATTCGAAGTAATTGGATGAGTTGGTAAAAGACTGAACCGAGGAAGTTACTGGAGACGATAAACAGAGAATAGGAAATTCAGTTCGATTTACACGAGTCTTTGAGGATTTCGAGGATAAAACGAATGAAAACGTTCATGAGACGTAACAGGAATCATTCTACGAACTGGGGGAACAAGACATGGGCGTATATAAGGGGGGATGAGGGGGCTGCAGCCCCCCGAAATTTTGTTTTGTTGAGAACATTTCATGTAAAAAAATCCTATAACAACGAAAAATGTCTTCTACATTTACCCTGGTCTACTAGGTGTCCAGAGGACCTTAAAACCCACCAATTTAGACTAAAATATTTAAACTTTTCCCTACAACCCAAATGCCTAGGTGCTCCCCCCCCGAAATTATTTTCTATACACGCAAGTGGAACAAGAGAGTGGTTACAAGGAGTTGAAGGGTCTCTGTTGTCTGGAGATGGTAGAAAAGGTCTGAGGTGAAATATGGCTCTACGGGAAATATGATTTTCTCAGGAAAGGATTTGATAAAATATAATCCTAAGGTTTTTCACTCAAGTACAATGTACTGTAGGGATTTTGTTGTGGAAAATTGTTGGAACTGAAGGGGGGTTGGGAACCTATTACGATGGCTTTGGATTTTCTCGGATTAAGGGAAAGCCCATTAGCTGCAGCCCAAGCATTTTTATGATTAAAATCATCTTGCAGCTTGCCCAGAGAATCTCTTAGAAAAAATGGCTAAAAGAGCAGAAGCACATAATAATCATGCCAGATTTATTTTGTATGTAGATGTCGTTTCTATTTTCCCATGAAAGAGTTAACTTGGGCGTTGAACATTTTACGGATATTTCATGTCACCGCTCGAGTGTAAATCGAAAATCTTCAACTGATAAACATTGATCAGGAACTTTCGGCTTCTTTTTAGCGTGGTTCCTCCCTCCCTTCATAGGGAGGAACCCCGCATATAAGGTTGACCTCATGAAACAATCCGGAAGTGCCGACTAGAAAATTTTACGTTTCAAAGACCCTAGAGAACGAAAATAACGGTGGTTAAAATTTGTGTGTGTGTGTGTGTGTGTGTGTGTATATATATATATATATTGGTCTGTTCGCTCTTTCCTGCGAACCCCTCCACCAGAACATGGTTTTGGAGCGGAATTGGCGCGAAAAAAATCGTTGAGCTTACTTCATATGCTTGTAAGTACTCGTTTTATAGGCTCCTTGGCCTAGGAAAACGAATCAAACCATTTTTAAGTCGATAGCTTTAACCGTTTTCGAGAAAAATGGAAAAATAGTTGTTGAATCTAGTTTTTGGTTTGGGTACAAAGAATCATTGGATTCAGTTAAAATATTTTCTGCATGTTGGAAATTCATATAAACAAAGATGTTTAAATTTTGGTTACGTTTGGAGTTAATGAAGGATTAGAATAAAATGTTTTATTAAGAGACATGAAATGTTTTGGGAGCTTCGCTTATTTTCCTTAATATCTCGAAAACGGTTCGGAAACCGTGGTAAGTAGAAGAAACTATTTGAAAGCTTACTAAATTCTCTACAAAAAAATATACTAAAACAATCTTTGATTAGGCGATGTCAATCGGAGAAATAAGTGCTTAAAACTTCAAATGTGTTTGTTTTGTTCTTTTAAACGGGGTTTTGTAGTCGTTTAGCTCACTTTTTAATTGGTTGTTGTTTTTTTGATTGGAATTATTTATAGAATTAGTACTTTAGTAGAAGAGTAAAAGAAAATGTAAACATTTCTCTATTCAGGAGAACGTTTCAGTATCTCTAGGAGAGGATGAAGGATGCTGCCTGAACCTTTTTCTGTCAGGTAGAGGTGAGGGTCTGGGCGGAACTATTTGAGGTCATAAATTATTTCATCAAAGGTATAAACAAAATTATAACTGTTTCTATTTCAACCTTTCCAAATGAAATTAGGATTAAGAACAGAACCGCGCTAAGATGATGCTGTTCCTGGGAGTAGGACTTTTTTTAATTTTTAATAGAATTTCCAGTATCTATGAATTCAATCGATCCAGACCACAATATATGTGTTTTATCCTTTCAGGAGCATACCCAGGATTTATTTCCACTGTAAATAAAATAATTTCGCTTCGCCGTACAAAGACTAATTTAATGATCATTCAAGCTATTTTAGAATCTGGTAACATGAATATAGACTTGGTTGATTAAATCTCTAATATTTGTAGTACTTTAAATGAAAACTTAAAAAATATATGAAAGAATCCAATATACTAAAATCAATAAAACATAATAGTATTAAAAGTCCGTCCCACATTAACTGGATAACTAAGCACATCATACAGAAGGAAGGTAGTGTACTTCTTAAAAAAATAAAAAAATAAACATGAATAGTTTTGCTCTTTTATATTTGGGATGAACAGCTGACTCAATGGACGGCAGAAAACGGATTTAGCGCCGATGTTCAGCGCTCCAAGTGGTAGAAATAAAAACCAATGCCCGTGCCTGTTTGGAGGCCTAATTCAATTTGAAGAGAATGCGGTGTATGCCCGAACTTCTAATGAACCGACTTAGTTTATTTTTTAAACACATATTTTTCTTTAGATACTCACGATACAGACAATTTGGACAACTCTAAGGACTGTTTAACCGCAAATCAAATTTAAGTACTGAAAACAAACTGTTCATTTACAAATCACTACTGCAACCCATTTGGACATACGGTTCAGAACTATGGGGAACTGCGAAAACATCGAACATCAGACGCATTCAAACATTCCAATCCAAGGTCCTAAGAACAGTAGTCAATGCTCCCTTCTACACTCAGCGTCAAAATGTTAGACACACTATGCACAATATTATTTTTGACTTTTCATTTGAATAGATCAACAAACAAATACGAATTCAATTATTTTTAACTTATCTGGCAATGCCATTTAGTATTATAACCCATAAAAAAATATATATAAAATAAAAATGCTTAAAAACGGATTCTAGGTGCGTCAAAATGATAGACACACTGGAAGAAAAAATAATAAAAGAGGAATTTAAAATTCTGTGGCTTTCCCATCACCTTTTATTAGTTCAAAAATTCAATTTGGAATTGAATAAAATAATTGCTTAATGTTTCTTGAGGTCTGTCGTCCCAGGAATCTAGATTTTCACTTTTTAGCTCATCGATTGTGGAATATTGTCTTGACTCCCTATATACTCTTCTTGTAAGAATTCCCCAGGCATTTTTAATAATATTAAGGTCTGGAAAAATAGCCGGCCAATCTAGTTTGTATATATTTTTTCAGATGATCCATTCCTTAATGATTCTTGCCGAATGGATTGGAGGATTGTCTCGCTGAAATGCAGATAAACCTTGTGCCATGCCATTAAAAGTGGTTTTTTGTTCTTCTAATAAGTTTTAATACTCATGTGAATATTTTCTCTTCGACAAAAATGCCAAGTAGCCTTTCTTCATGAACCTAATATTTGCCCAAACCATTACACTACCTCCGCTCATTTGCCGCCGGGGTAATATAAGTTCTACTTTTCTTAAATCATGAAAATGAAAAGGAAAACCATCAAGTCCATCCAAATCAAATGTTTTCTCATCAGAAAAAATAACTTTCCTCCAGTTATCGGTCCTCAACATAAAGCTTTTTGCAAAAGCCATTTTATGATGAAAGAGGTTTTCGCGTTTCTTCTTTTCTCACTATGTTTTTTCATCTTTCCAGTAACCCATGCTCATTCCTAGACTTGATGTAAACACCGGCTTCCTCTGCCTTTGCTTTGGCTGTTTTGCATGAGTTGGATGCGATTCTTATATCAATCGTTTCTACCTAATTGATAAAGTTGGTTGTCTTCCAGTTGAGCAATGGGTACCGTACGGCTCTCCGAACGGAATTAACTGGGCTAGATTCAAGAAACTTAGTTTTATGTGACTTGAAATCTCCCTACAACCCATCTCAACCTTGTGTAGCAATGAAATTAAACGGCACTCTTCTCGAGACAACCACTTATTTTTTCTTATTCTTTAAATGGAAAATTTACAACTGTTGTCATTGAAATTGACCACAGGAAAAATGGAAAATGTCAAATCTTAATGCTTTTCAAGGGTTAAGGTCTAAAAATGCCTTATCAACCATTAGAAAATTAAAGGATTGCGAATAACAACAAGTGTGTCTATCATTTTGACGCACAAAAATAAAGACATTATCGGTTATTTATTTACCTCTTGATATAGCACAGAGGTAAACTAAAAATTACATTTTTTTACTATTATATACAATTGAAATATCTTATAAAATAAGATTGAACCACAATTTGAAGAAAATTATATTCAGTTTTCGAAATTTCAAGGGCGTGTCTAACATTTTGACGCTGAGTGTACTTTCCAGCCTCAACCTCCTTAAAGACCTCAATATCCCACTTGTTAAAGATGTTGTATTATCCAGATTCCAACGTTTCCATCCTAAACTTTCCCTAAAAGTCCTCTCCTTATCAAGCATCACCCACCCACTGTCTCCACCGAGGTGATTCAAAAGACATTGGCCTAGAGATCTGCTGCAGTGGCCAAGTGAAGTGTTACCAATGGCTTGTGTAGGCCCCTCTCAACGTCATCTGAGCGTCTTTCTGGCGTTAATCGAGGATGAAGTTGGGAGGCCTTGAGCACAGAACCTTCATATTGTATCATATATCATATTACCAGATGTATTTATATACAGGATGTAATAATCAATAAAGAAATATATATAATAAAAAAAAAGATACTCACGACCTATACTTCGTTTTATTATAACGCAACAAAAATTACGGCCGTTCTGGGAATATTATAATTCATGTCCGGAGTAACCCCTCTCCAATTGGACCGATTTTGCAGGCTAATGAACTATATAAATTATAAGGGAGGAAATTTTTGGTATCATTCATGAGTCAAACCTCAACAGCTACATTCCATCCGAAAGTGCTTCACTATTATGAAACACAGATCGATGGGAAACTCAGAATGGAGGAATTAAAAAACAACATTTTAAAATCTAAGATTAATAATGTGACTGGATTTGACCTCATTCATACTAAATGTTACAAAGCCATGAATAATCTCTTGTTGGGATTGTTTAATAAAATCTGTATTGAAGAGAATATAGTGCAAAAGAAAGGGGAAAAACATGACCCACAAAAGCATTACCGAGGAATAGCAATATTAAACATCACTGTTAAGTTATTTACAAATATAATTAATGATAGACCGGTGAAATGGGTGGATGAAAGAAAACTAATTCCAGACGAACAAATGGGATTCAAGAAAGGCTAGGGCTGTTGGAAAAGTATTTGTTGTCTTTCAGCAGGAATCAATATCGCACTTGGACCTAAAGAAAAGAAAGGTCTTAGCAACTTTTGCTAATCTCTAGAGAGCTCTCGACTCCATCAATCATATCAAGCTCTGGGAGAAATTATACAGGATGGGATTCGGGAGTAAATTTCTGTAAGAAATAAAGTCTATATACGAACAGGTTTAGTTCCGGAGGGAGCTTAAAAATAACAGAAGGTGTTCTGCAGGGTGAGATACCAAGTCCTATGCTGTTCTCGCTTTTCACTCTGGATCTCGTAAGTTTATTTTATGGGAAATGGAGCGGAAGGGATTCAAATACGCCTAGAAAAACATTTTCTTCTCCTCGTGTAAACCGACAACCTAGACATTCTGGCTTTTCCTGGATAGAGGTATAACAAAAAAACTTAATAATGTGAATATAATGTGCTGGCAGTGGAAAAAAAAACAACAAAAAAAAAAACATTCATACGGCCGTTTCATAAAGTTGTCCGCCTTGGAAAATTATAGAAATGATGGTAAAATGTTCAAGTTATCCAAACAAATAATTCTTTTTTTTAATTTGAGATTTCCTTTGCCTCATTAGAAAAAATATACAATGCAATCTCCAGCTTCCTAGCAAAACATAGCAATACAAGTGGAAAAATCTGGAGGAACTACGATAGTAAAACTAAAAAATAACAAGACTCACGGCGGTATGGTCCATATAGGGTTGTTAGAGTCGCTTATTACGTTGAGCGGGTCGGTTAACCTTCATCACATCAGATTCAAGGTCATTTGAAGGTCAAATAGAGAAAAACCGTAGGAAAAATCAGAAACAGCTTATACTTTTTTGATGAACTAGTATGATTTAGAGTTCCTTAAAGCCGAATACGTACTTCGCTTCACCTAAAGTATTACACCTTTTCATAGAAAAAGTTCATTTGAACGTCAAATAGCGAAAAAAACGTAGAAAAAATCTGAAAAAATTCATTTACTGGAAGGCAGCGGGAATCAAACAAATAACGGGTTCGAACTCAGGGACCTCAAAAACATATGCATGATTTTTTTTTCAGATTTTTCACTATTGGACCTTCAAATATGACCTTGATTCTAATCGCTGATTACGATGAGTGGGTTGGTTAACCTGGTTAACCAACCCACTCATCGTAATCAGTGACCCCAAAAAAAATCAAAAGTACCATACCGATCCGTGTGTTTTTTTTTTATCAAATGTTGGCCTGTGTGTTCAATGGCTGATTGAATGTAATAAGCGATTTTTTTGATCGCTGATTGGATGGAGTATGATGGACGGAAGCCAGAACGGAGAGGGTAAAGGATTCCGATCAAGGTGTTTGGATAGTTGGTATACGTTCTAAAGGTTTGGACGACTGGATAAAAGGGAGATATGGCAGAAATAGGATCATTTTGGAAGTCTGTGTTTGAAATATTGGTCCAATTAAACATGGCCTGATTGAATCGTTCTTACCTTGAATCTCCCATCCTTGACAGGTGGTAGAGCATAGGGTATACCCAGGAACACGGTGACGTTAGAACGGACCCTGTCAACGCCGGCAAACTCCTGCGGTCTCCAGCCTTTGTCCGGGTCCGGCTCGTCGTAAAGGTACACCCTGAACCCTTGTACCTCTCCGTAAGGCGTCCTCACGTGTACATCCCGGTCCGTCTCTTGCTTCGGCGAATCAGGTCGTTGCTTCCCCTGGAGGTCTGGACGCCAATAGCCCAGGATCCCGGGCAAGTGAATGCCTGCTTCCTGAAACAAATATAAAATAATTATTAATATCAAGTTATTTATTGATTTTATAAATGTTATTATTACTAGGAAACGGATGTTCATGTAAAATAAAATTCAAAATATGTACATATATACTTAACTATATATGGACGCCTTTGAACGGAAAGGAACGAAGTGCCATCTGTTCATTCTTTTGAGAATTGGGTTTAAATTTTTTTGTGGGTCTAAAATTCCTCAATTACCTGAAATGTTTCATTCATTTTCTCACATTAAAATAAACTGTTGTTATGGTAATGGGGTTTTATTTTTATAGTTATCGATAAAAATGGTATTGGATAGACCATTTTACTTTTTTTTGGTATTTTTTCTTGCTTTAATGACAACATTATATTTTAACCAGTGTTTTATTACCATATAAATTCTCTAATTCTGTACAAGATAGCACCAAAAACTCAATTTCGTTAAAATGGCGCTTGGTTCCTTTCCGTTTAAAGGCGTCCATATAATGAAATATGTAATAAAAAATTGAAAATATGTATTAACCAAATACCTAAAACACTATAAAATATTGAAAAGAAAAGCATAAATAATTAGTAAGATCTTTATCATAAATGGTTATTATATATGGAAATAAGAAAAGTTGAAAACATATAGAACAAAATGACTAAAACTCTAGAACTTATTGAAAAATAAAAGCATAAATAAAAAATAAGGAACTCATTTTAAAAAAGGAAAAAGAAGTTTAAAAGGCCGTAGCCGGGTAAGCATGGGTTGTCGGCCCCAGAAAGGTTTTCGCT
This sequence comes from Gonocerus acuteangulatus, assembly GCA_946811695.1. Lineage (NCBI taxonomy): Eukaryota > Metazoa > Arthropoda > Insecta > Hemiptera > Coreidae > Gonocerus > Gonocerus acuteangulatus. The sequence continues at coordinate 12,526,823 of OX328123.1, read as the reverse complement.
TGAAATTTGGAGGATCAAACTAGTCCCTTAAAAGTGGCCTAAAGCCAAATTTTCAGCTCTGAATTCACACCCCACGTCGAATAAAAAAAAGAAAATCGAAATTGCTTTGATTATTTATATCTCAGGATTGAGTTGTCGGATCAGAATGAATAAAAAAAGAAAATACGCATCTTTCTTAAGGCTTTTAGAATAAAAATAATTCGGCTTTCGGTGACATCGAGTTCAATTGTTTTTTTGTGTTTTTGTTTTTTAATTATTTTTTTTACGGAGTATCCGTTTCGGTACAATCACCAAACTTTTTGTGAAAATTCTCTTACCATCCCAGTACTACCTCAATTTTTTTCAAGACGCTCCAAGCGGTTCGCCATAGTAAAAAAAAATCGATTCTATTTTGGCATATATTATGGAAAAGCAAGAGGGTTATATTTAATTGTAATTTAATAATTATATATATATATATATATATATATATTTTCGACTATGTATAAAATGTTTGTTGATAAACATTATTATCCGTATTATCAATCGATTTTTTTTTTTTTTTTTTTTTTTTTTTTTTACGGCGGTTTGACAGTTAGGCCATTATTATCCGATTTATCAATGGTTAACGAAGTGTGTGACGTCCGAGTTTCATTGAATAAAGTTTATAAATAGTGTAAATAAAACAAGTAATCCTACTAAGAATCGTTTAATATCTGTAATCCGCTCCTTTTCTATTTAAATAAGCGAAGGTTTCAGAGTACGATAGAGGCTGATTCAGGCTAGACCGTGTCGAGTCCGGGCCGAGCCTCGGTGAAACAATCTCACCAGCATTTTCAATGGACTCGTTCACGCTACACCGTGCCGGATCTGTGTTTTATGCGTGTGTGATTGCTTCCCCGTGTCCCGGCCCGGACCCGACACGGTCTTGCGTGAATCGGCCTTAAGTCTCAACCGAGCAATATTTTAGTGCAGTTCTATAAAGTGACATCACGTGTTTAGTAAGCATATTCTTACTTAAAATATGGCGTATTTAAGATCAAATAATCCAAGGCGTCCTATTTGTGAAAATCCCCCCCCCCCCATAGGATAGCACAGACTGTGAATCCCTAGAAATCCAGGAAGAATTTCTGTGTGAATGATGCAAGTATCGCGAAAGAGGATGTAAGTGATCCAGGAGGCTTTTGCAAATTGATGGTACAGGGAGATATAGTGGACCGAGGTTTTCGTGACGTAAAGAGTGATTTACAAAATAAGGGCATTCAAGTACTAATACCGCCTTGAAAGGTAAACGAAAGCAATGAGGAACTGATGAATCAAACGAATCTAGATTTGTAACAAAATACGTTGGCTTGTTGAATCAGTACAGGGTAAGTTAAATCAAAATATTAAGCTTCTTGATAAAAAACTAGACAATAAAATGCTTCCAAAGATTGGCATTTATTCCAAAATAGCAGCTTTTCACCACAATCAGTTTGGAAACAGATATTCATCTGATCTTGGTTACTCAGATGAAATATCGAATAGGATAAAGAGATAGATGTACATTGAAAATACATTAGCTGCAGAGATTGAAGCCAATGGCTGGCAACGCAAGAAACTTCCATTTGAAAGCATCACTTTGGATGACTTAGATGATTTTCCAGAAATTCTTTCTGGACATATCTTAATTCAGAATCTAAGCTATCCTGTGTGTGTGTGGGGGGGGGGGGGGTACTAGTTCTGCAGTCGAATCATCTGAACTTGTGCTATCATCTGACGAACTCGATTCTGCTGACCTTGATTTATTATCATCATTCTCTTCTGAATCAGGTAGACTTCTTTTTAAACTTGTTACACGGCAACTTCCGCATATAATATCACACACAGATACTCTTTTGCCTGAAACTTCGAAGTATTCCTCTACTTCAGCAGATAATACTGTCTTTTGGATGTTCCTGGAACGTTTTTTACAAGCTATACACAAATAAACACCTTGGATTATTTGTTCTTAAATACGCCATATTTTAAGTATGAATATGCTTAATAAACACGTGATGTCACTTTAAAGAATTGAACTAAAATATTGCTCGGTTGAGACTTAAGGCCGATTCACGCAAGACCGTGTCGGGTCCGGGCCGGGACACGGGGAAGCAATCACACACGCATAAAACACAGATCCGGCACGGTGTAGCGTGAACGAGTCCATTGAAAATGCTGGTGAGATTGTTTCACCGAGGCTCGGCCCGGACTCGACACGGTCTAGCCTGAATCAGCCTCTATCGTACTCTGAAACCTTCGCTTATTTAAATAGAAAAGGAGCGGATTACAGATATTAAACGATTCTTAGTAGGATTACTTGTTTTATTTACACTATTTATAAACTTGATTCAATGAAACTCGGACGTCACACACTAATAATGGCCACACACTAATAATGGCACTCGGACGTCGGATAATAATGGCCTAACTGTCGAACCGCCGTTAAAAAAAAAAAAGAAAAAAAAAAAGAAGAAAAAAAAATCGATTGATAATAAGGATAATAATGTTTATAAACAAACATTTTATACATAGTCGAATATATATATATATATATATATATATATATATATATAATATTATTAAATTACAATTAAATATAACCCTCTTGCTTTTCCATAATATATGCCAAAATAGAATCGATTTTTTTTTACTATGGCGTACCGCTTGGAGCGTCTTGAAAAAAATTGAGGTAGTACACGGATGGTAAGAGAATTTTCACAAAACGTTTGGTGATTGTACCAAAACGGATACTCCGTAAAAAAAGTAATTAAAAAATAAAAACACAAAAAAACAATTGAACGCGATGTCACCGAAAGCCGAATTATTTTTATTCTAAAAGCCTTAAGAAAGATGCGTATTTTCTTTTTTTATTCATTCTGATCCGACAACTCAATCCTGAGATATAAATAATCAAAGCAATTTCGATTTTCTTTTTTTTATTCGACGTGGGGTGTGAATTCAGAGCTGAAAATTTGGCTTTAGGCCACTTTTAAGGGACTAGTTTGATCCTCCAAATTTCAAGCGAAAACCTTTCTGGGGCCGACAACCCATGCTTACCCGGCTACGGCCTTTCTACAGATGTACATGATTTTGGAAAATTGTTTCCAACAACATGGATTTTTCAATCATCAAACGTGAAATGACGTGGTCTGATCTCATAAGGTGAATTTACAGTGGTGGGGTCACTGATCAGGCCCATTTTTTTTCTGGTGATTTTACATCGAAAAATAGTCGACACGTGTCCGAGTGTTTCGTCAAATGCGCCTTAGGAGCCAAGAAATAAAATAAAATAGGTTGAAAAGTCATTATTTTATATCTCGAGTTTGGAAAATTATATCGACATGATTCTTTCACTAGTTCATTTTTTTAGAGAGTAGATTCAACGAATAATGCAATTGTTAAACAATAATTTGTTATATATTTTTAGCGCGGTTCCTCCCTCCTCCATAGGGAGGAACCCCGCTTATAAGGTTGATCTCATGACGCAATCAGGAAGTGCCGACTAGAAAATTTTGCGTTTCAGAACCCCTAGAGAACGAAAATAACGGTAGTTCAAATTTGTATATATGTATATATATATGCATATATATATGTATATATATTTTTTTTTCAGTGACCTAAACTTGTAAATATGTTTTGGTGACAAATTTAAATTTTATTTTAGAGCAATGAAACTTGGGAGAGAATGTTTACAGTTGTGGGCATATGAGAGAGTGGATGAACTCATTTGGGTGAAAACAAATCAGTAATCGATGGTAGACATTATTTAAATCAGATATTTAAATACTTACAAACTACACATATATATCACACAATTTAACGAACTCATGAAAATGTTTACTCTGTCATTTTGTTTCTTTTTTTTTTTTTCTTTTTTTTTTTAATTTATTTTATTTTTTTTTTATTATATTTTTGGCTTTTCAATGTATTTGATACTTTTTCTGAAATTATATTTATTTCCTTTATGTTATGACTAGCTGAATACCCGTGCTTCGTCACGGTAGATAAGTAGTTATTTTATTGCGTTAAATAATGTTTCATTAAAATTACGTTACTATACAATTTTGTGCAGTTTATTACAGCACGGTTCCCGTCATACTATATGTTATTCAATGGGCGTTAAAATTTAAAAGTTTATGTTTCCAAGAAGTCATATGGTAACACACAATATATTTACGAGTATTACCAAGGTTATAGGCGAGGAGGCTGTGCAAGGGTTCCGGATATTATTACCTCGCCTGGAAAACCTAAGGATATGCCATACATCACGGTTTGACCGGGACTGTCCCGGTATTTTGCAATTGTTTCGGTGTCCTGCCCAGTTTTATCAATGTCCCGGAAAAGGCTGTAAGATGTAAAAAGTAATGAATTCATGTTTATAAGAATCTTTTTTAAATCGGTTACTTTTCTACAATCAACATTTTTACTACTGCTCACAGTGTCAAAGATATGAGAAGTACCTACAGAGCGCTGCCAGCTGCCAGACACTACTATTTGGCTGAGAGATTTTTTTAAGAAAATCACGTAGCAAAAAAAAGTTCCGTTCTTATTTTTAAGGTTTGGGTAGCCTAACAGTTCAGGATTCCCCCTTCCCGTTACTTGCTAGGCTTAAAACTCACCATTTTGCTTATAATTTTTACTGTTTTTATTCCCAACCCCCCCTGGTATGCCCATCCCATATTAATGTGTCCCGGGTTAACTCTCCAAAAATATGGCAAGCCTATCTGACGGGAACAAGGAGAAAAAAAACGCAATTAAAACTCTATGAGTGACAGTTTATTTCTAGTAATTCAAGGACTGCTATCATAGTTGAAATTAACCTCAATTAAAAATAATACTATGAAATAGATAATGTACGGTAACAGCTGTTCTTTATCGTCCTAGCAACGCAGGCTGCCTAGGCTTGCCTTCTCTAACCAACTCAAACTTTAAACCCCCCTAAAAATGCTTAAAAATACGAATATCAAAAAATCCTTTCTTAGCGAGTGCCTACGTTATATAGGGAGTGTCCATGCAAAATTTCAACATTTTCTGTCGAGCGGTTTGGGCTGGGCGTTGATAGATGAGTGAGTGAGTGAGTGAGTGAGTGAGTGAGTGAGTGAGTGGTATTTGACAAATATATAGTAGATTATCTATTATTATTTATTTAATAATATTATCTTTTTGTTTAAAGCTGACGTTTCCATATAGACTTAATAATTTGCTAGTCGCCTCCGTTGCGATCGACCAGTAAATGAATAAATAAATAAATATATATATTTGTCTGTTCGCGGCCCTGACAGCTCAAAAATGGTCCGATTTTGATGAAATTTCGTACAAAAATCTTTCGTCTAATTTTAAAGGTCAAGTTCGTTAACCAGCTGAATCTTGGTAAACGGAAGATTACCATTAGAAACCTTACTAAATGCTCTACAAAAAAGGTTCTGAAGAAAGTTTTGATTAGGCGATGCCAATCGGAGAAATAAGTGCTTAAAACTTTAAAGTAATTGATTTCGCTTATTCGAACTGTTCTTTTTGTGTGTTTTTATTCCTTGTTATTTTTAATTGCTTATAGTTGGATAATGTATTTGAAAATAAAACAGTTTAAGTAAAATAAGAAAAACAATTTAATGTTAGAAATATGGATTTCCAAGATATAGCTTTTCAACTGCCTAGCGGGGGCCTTTCTAGGGTTGGCAGGTAAGATCATAAATCAAGACCGTTCAAGAAAAGTGGAACCAAAATAATAATTGTTTCTATTTTAATCATTCCAAATGAGACTAGGGATAAGAACGGAACCGCGCTAAGATGATGCAGTTCCTGCGAGTTGGACTTTTTTTTAAACGCATCTGCTCCTAGACCATTAGCGCCGGGGAAGCATGGCTGCCATCCACATTTTCTTCTTGCAATTAGAAAAGACACTGTGATCTATACTCAGTGGGTAAAGCATTATTTTCTTTCTCGGCTTCACCATTACTTTTTCCATATCGAAATATTTACCTTAAAAATGGTATATTTATCTTAAAAATGGTTTTATTGTGCCTAGACACAAGAAAACCATGTTTACGATAAAATTTAGTTTTATTAAGTAGCAGTGACCGAACCCCGACAATCCCTACCTTGCATCATCTACGGTCAACGATCTCTCTATAAAGTATCTTTTGATCTTGCATTTATAAAAATGATTTCAACTCCTACTTAATAGCTAATAAAAATAAAACTCGTATTGCTTGTTAAAAAAAATTTGCATTACATAAGAAGGAAGTCGTTCGCTAAGTGATAAAGGGTTCTCATTAAAAGGGGTTTGAATTAATCTGAAATCCCCACTCAGAAAAAAAAATTAATCCTCCCTTAGTGGCCCTACATTAGGTTTTCCTGCTACAAAAAGCGGAGTATAATATCCAAACGGAAGGCTGGTATAAAGAAAAATGTGTTCATTAAAAGTAGAAATTTACATGAAAACTCACTGCAGTCCAAAGGGCAAATTTTCTGCTTAATGGAACCTCACATGGTTCGGAACCCAACGTACCCAAATCGCAAGAATCAAAAAGACTACAGAGACTTGGACAACAGCTCATCGACATTCGAGACGAGAAGAGACCGTTTTGACAAGACTGAGAATAGGACACACTGCACTGACTCACAGCTACCTACTTAACAACCTCTATCACCCGACGTGCACCACATGTGAGACACAAAACACTGTAGAACATATACTAATACACTGCCACAAATACGACCACATCAGACTAACTCTCAAGATACCCGAGACACTGCAAGACGTTTTACAAGACGACGAACTGACAATTCGAAAACTCCTCACGTTTCTTAAAACAATCAACATTTACAAAGACATTTGACTTTTAACTGACCGCACTGCCAATGACCCAGCAGGGTAGAGGCAGTATAACAAAAAAACAAAAAAAACAAAATGTTCTGCTTGCAACCGTATTTTTTTTAATCTAAAATGAATAATATTAGAAAATAATAAGAATTATTTAATCCGGAAACCTGGAAGATCGGACAACTGGAAGATTGTGTTTACATATTAGCATGGGATTTATTAAAAAAAATTCGGACAGCCAGGAGCTGCTTAATCTTAGCGCGTTTTTGTTATATTCCTACATGACATTAATAAAGGAATAGAAGCTGTTTGTAGGGTTTGATCTTTCATAAAAAATCTATATATATAAAAATCACGTGTCTGTATGTTTTTCTGTCTGTTTGTTTGTTTGTTCCGTATACAAATCCACACCGTTTGACCGATTTTGACCAAACTTGGAATAATGGTAGGTCTTGATACAGGAGGTCTCGTAGGCTAAGTCAAGAAATTCTACGAGCTGTCTTTCAGTATGTTTGTTCCTTATATAAATCTACACCCTCTTCCGATTTTGACCAAACTTGGCACACGGGTAGGTCGTGATACGGGGAGTGTCATAGGCTAGGTCAAAAACGTCTACCAGCAGCCTGTCAGTATGTTTGTTCCTTATAAAAATCAACACCGTTTGACCGATCTTGACCAAACTTGGAATAATGGTAGGTCTTGACACGGGTAGAGTCATAGGCTAGGTTAAAATCGTCTATGACTCACAGTTCGGAGATCACGAGTTCGAAACAATGAACTCAAATTGTTACAGATTTTAATATTAATTAATTGGTTTCTAATTTATTTTTGCTTTTATAGATGCAGAAAGTATGAAATAAATGTAAGATTTTAGGCGTCATAACAGGTAACTGACGGTATCCCGAGCCTTGTATGTACCTTGTATTACTTAAATACTCATTTCACTGTTTTTTTTTTGCGGCGCATCAACTATTTGGCTATTAGCGCCGCCATTTTACTGTTAAACGCGATTTAATAATTTGCTATTATTTCTCCGATTGACATCGCCTCATCGATGTCACCTTTCGAATGGTGACCTTTTAATTACCACGATTATCCAACCGTTTTCGAGATAATTTATAAAATATACCAAGATCCAAAATCCTTAACTCTAAACGCAACCACGCCCGATAAGTAGTTTTTATATTGCGTTAAATGATGATCAAAATTAACGCTACTACATAATTTTGTACAGCTCATTATTGTACGGATTTGATAGTTACCCAGGAAACACCATGTGGAGGTAACCGTGCTTGTTTCCGTTGGGGATTAAAAAAAAAATACAACAACCACTTAAAAAGTTACGTAAACAGAGACAAATACACGTTGAGAAGAATAAAACTAACAACTTTGAAGTTTTAAGCACTTATATTTTAGATTACCAGCCCATCCCAATCCTCTTGGCAGATCCCTCTCTTCCAATGTTATTCCTGATAATCCTCCTCGCCGCCTCCGCCGCCATTGGCCACGAGACAACTTATTGCAAGAAATATTGTAAATAATGTAAATAGTGTACATAGTTCAACCAATTTTATTGGGAGTAGCAGTAATGTCTGCCTTCTCCCCTCATCTCATCCAGTGTGTTGCCATTGTTAGTTCAAATTTACTTATTGTACATATTTTTACAGATTGTAAATATCAATAAAGGAGATATTGAATTGAAAAAAAAAAAAATTTAGATTGACATCGCCCCACCGAAAATCACAACAGATTTTTTTTTTTATTTATTTATTTTTTTTTTATTATTTTTTTTTTTTGAGAATTTAGTAACCTTTTTTGCCTTCCACTTAATACGATTTCCCAACCGTTTTTGAGATATTTTAGAAAATATACTGAGTATTTATTTACAGAGCACCACAACAGCAAGGTGATTTGCGCACATAATTCGTGAAAATTAATTCAATAAGTGTAAACAAATAGGTAAAAATAATATAGTTATTATTACCTCCAATTATACAAAAGTTTAAATATATTAGATTAGATTATGTCAAATACCTGGTAAAAGTTTGAACTAAACCAATCATCGCTTCTGAATACTCAAACAGAAAATTATTTTGGAAAAATCACAGACATCGCTTTAAAAATGGGTTCATTCGTTTCCCTAAGCAAGGAACCTATATAAAGAATACCTTCAAGGAATGGACTCGAAAATGAAAGCGTTCCGACTTTTTCGCGCAAATTTTGCTCCAAAAACCATGTTCCGGTAAACGGATTCAGCTGGTTAATGAACTTGACTTTTCAAATGAGAAGAAAGATTATTGTACCAAATGTCAATAAAATGGGACCATTTTTGAGCCGATGAGGAATTTCTTAATAATTCAAACCCCCCTAAAAGTACTTAAATATTTGAATATCAAAAAAACCTTTCAGAGCGAGTGTTAACATTCTAAACGGATTGCCTGTGCAAAATTTGAAATTTTTGTGTCAAATGGTTCGGGATACTTATTACCTCGGATGGACCATCACCAGTGCTTAAATCCTATGAGAGACAAAATCACAGTTTATTTCTAGTAATTCAAGGTCTGCCATCATAGTTGAAATTGACCTCAATTAAAAATAATACCATGAAATAGATACAGTACGGTAACAGCTGTTCTGTTATCGTCCTTGGTTTGCCTGCTGTAACCAACTAAAACTTTAAACCCCTCCAAAAATACTTAAAAATTCGAATATCAAAAAATCCTTTCTTAGCGAGTGTCTACGTTCTATAGGGAGTGTCCATGCAAAATTTCAAATTTTTCTGTCGAGTTGTTTGGGCTGGGCGATGATAGGTCAGTGAGTCAGCGACTGAGTGAGTGGTATTCGACAAATATATATTAGACTAGCTGAATACCCGTGCTTCGTCACGGCAGATAAGTAGTTATTTTATTGCGTTAAATAATTTATCAGCACAATTAACGCTACTATATAATATTTTGCAGTTCATTATAGCATGGCCCCCCGTCATACTATATGTTATACGTACATCAATTGATAAGTATTCAAAGTATAATGTTTCTTGACACTGGGGCGCTCCGGCCAGTGCAAGAAACAAATAACCTAGAGATACCCCGTTATCTTTAGGTTACCAGAATGGGCGTATATAAGGGGGGGATGCTGATGGGTGAGGAGGCTGTGCAAGGGTTCGGGATATTATTACCTCGGATGGACCATCACCTGGTATAGCGAAAACTCTACGGGGGACAAGTTGAAATGAGTGTCCATGCAAAATTTCAAATTTTTCTGTCGAGTGGGCGATGATAGGTCGTCATCTGATATCATGGCTGGGCGATGATAGGTCAGTGAGTGAGTGCTATTTGACAAATATATAGTAGATTAGATAAATGGAAAATTGAATTAAAATCGGTCTATTTTCGAGCCAGTTACAGAAAGAACACACACATAAACACACACACATATATATTTATGTGTGTGTGTGAGTTTTTTTTTTTTAGGGCAGGGGAAAAATCTTTCATTACACGAAGTGGGCTATGCCACAACAGTGTGAGATTCCTTCTCACTAAAAAAACACCTCAACCACCCTACGGAACCGCCCTCAGGCACTACTTCGTAGGGGGAGTGTTGGCCTTATGCCTTCCTTCTTATTGGACTACATTTTGAAGCCGCAGTATGGCCTTTTCTCTGCCGTTCCAATATATGGAGCTTCTTACCGATGAAAACAGCGTATTCCGCTACATCCTTCCAGTTCTCAACTTTAGCTAGGATTAGGCTGACTAGGTTTTCTGGTTTCAGTGCCTCTCCTAGTTTTCTTTCTAATTCGGCCTTTTCTATGGAAAATCTTGGGCATTCGAAGTATACATGATGCGCCGTTTCGTCTGCCGGGGCACATGTAGGGCATGACGCCTCATTATCTAGCTTAAACCGACATTGATTTGTGTGTGTGTGTGTGTGTCATCGCTATGAGGGTGGGAGGAAAAGCGCGAAAAACGCATTAATTAAAAAAAAAAAATGAAACAAGAAAAGTAAATTGTGCTTTGGCTTTAATTTCTTGCCCAATTAAATATTATTCATTACTTTAATTTTAATGTCCTTTTCGGGGAATTTTCGTTCTTTCGAAAAAAAAAAAAAAAAAAAAAAAGCCACCAACAGGTCTTTCGAGAATCGTACCTACAATATTCGGCCCTCCTATTTATTTTCCCATTAGGAATTCCTAAAGAAAACCTTGCTTTGCACGAAGCGAAAGTGTCGTCAAAATATTGTATATTCCCTCTATACATGATATGTTTATGAATAAAATAGGCAATGTTCCATTTGCTTTGTTTTAGTCGGGAAAATTGAGTTTGACGTTGTATTCCACGTGTTATCTATTCAGCAACGCAGTATATATGCATATAGTAGGTTATCTAGATATTTCAAAATTATATATAATATTCTGTTTCAAAGCACCGGGGTATATAAGGTAATTTTGAATATTTTTACTGCCTCCTAGATCGAACTGAACACATGTTAGTTTATTTATACCTAGGGAACGGATTCTTTGGAAAAATTCTTAAATTTGGAAGAACCTAAAAAAACCTATTCAGGATGATATCACCTAAAATCACCTAAATAACGATGGAATGACCTAGAAAGACCTAATCTTAAAAATAGAAAATACAATTCAATGAACTCATTTCCTCGATCAAACGAATGTTCTTAAATGCAACTTTCCGGGCGCAGACGTTCAGGGGAATTTTCCATTGTCGCATTGCCATGGAGGCAATGAAATACGCCCCTATGACGTCATGTGACGTAGAAAGATCTTTCTCCGCTTTTAAGACAGCTCATAGAGACAACAGGTAGAATTTCGCCGTCGAAAACCTTGGCACCCATATCGTAGTTTACTGTAACAAGGGGTAATACCTATTTTAATTTAATATTTTCCCTTTTAAATGTTTCCATGATTTAATTATTTGGTTTTTATCATAGTTAAGTACCCTAGGTAGTGAAATTCTTCTTGATGTTCTTTAGAAGTTGGAACTCTTTAGCAGAGAAACTTAAAAATTTCCTTTACATGTGTATTTTAATTTTTTTGTTTTATGCTCTTATTTTTTTTTTTTATTAATGTGTATTGTGATAAAATAATTTTATTTCTTTTTCCTTTTTTTTTAAACATTACTTTATTTCAAAAATATATTTTATTTAGAAAAATTTCATTCACTTTGTTTTTTAAATAAATATTTTGTTGGATATTTGAACTGCTTATTCTTTTTTTTAAAAAAAGTAATTCCGTTTTATTTTTATTTCCTCATATATTTGTTTTTCATTCTCAATATACTATTTTATACAATTTTTTTTTGTTTATTTTTATATCACTGTGATAAAGATATATTAACATATTAAATTATAAATGATAAATTAATCAAAATTATTAATTATAGTAGGTTGAACCTATTTTGGAAAATCATTTTTATCATCTAAAAAAAAACCTAAAATGGGTTTTTAAATAAAAACATAGAAATACCTATTATGCCTGTTGCAAAAACCTAATCGGTTTAATTTTATCCTAATAATCCGGTCCCTATTTATAACCAAAAAAGTCCGTCACGCAGGAGCTGCATAACTAAGCACTTTCCTCAGAATTTGGGTAGTGTAGACTTCTTTCCAGAACAATTTGCTTAAAATATCCTACGTAAATAAAATAAAAACATGAATAGTTCTCTTTTAAATTTGTAATGAGTAACTGATCAATTATTAATTTGCTTCCAGAGTTATGTTTACACATGGTACCTATTACACTACGTAATAAATAAAAAAACCCTCATATTATCGTATTTTGATCTAACGCAGGAACAGGATACAGTCACTCTAGTGGTAGATAGCGCTCCTTGCGGTGGCTTTGTGAACCTACGTCTGACGGGCTTTTCTATTGAAATATATTACAAATTAACCCCCGCTTTCCGATTGACCGATTCAGCTCATTTTTACAACATTTCTTTCTCATGAGTTACCCACGACGTATACCGCGTTTCGTTACAATAGAGCAGAAATTACGACCGGTATGAGTGTGTTAGGAATTTGGGTCCGGAGTAAACCACCCCTTCTAATGAACCGATTTAGTTTATTTTTACAACACATATTTACCTGTAGATTACCACTACGAATACCGAGTTTCGTCGAAATATACCAAAAATCACGGCTGGTAGTGGCGAATTGGTATTGTGGGTCCGGAGTAAACCCCCCCCTTCTAATGAACCGATTTGGTTAATTTTTATATCTCACTTTTCTCTCTATATTACCACTACGAATACCAAGTTTCGTTGAAATATAACAAATATTACGGCTGACATAGTCAAATTAGTGTTTTGGGTTCGGGGTAAACCCCCCCTTCCGGTGGACCGACTTTGGTGATTAACGAACTCGTTCAATCGTTTGCTAATTGAATGCTATATACCAAGTTTCGTGACGAAAAAACAAAAACTCTTGCCGCTATCGTGTTAACTGACATATATATATATATATATATATATATATATATATATATATATATATATATATATTATATATAGTTATATATAAATTTTAACGGGGGTCATTTTCGGTGTCTACTAGGTAGGATCGATAAAGATTTGAAGAAATTTTTCAAAAATTCCGTCATGAGTCCGACCTCAATAGCTACTTTCCTTCGGAGGAAAGTGCTAAAATGAATGCTGCCATTTAATCAGTTAAAACGCTATTTCTTTATTGCGAACATACCATGACATGGTCGCCTTATTTTTTTGGAATCATTATTTAAGTTTTTTCCCCATGAAGAGAGGTTATCTATAATTCGCAAGAAATCCGCAAATGAACTGTTTAAAATCCTAAAATTCTATTAAATACGTTACAAAAAGTTAAGACCTTGTGTTTGACAAGATAACATAATCCCTTCAGAGAAGATAGATAATAACACAGGTCAACATTTGATTTAAAAAAAATCACTCGGAGCGGTATGATCCTTATGGGATTTTTGAGGTCGCTCATTAAGAGGAGGTTAATCACATCAGATTCAAGGTCATTTAAAGGTCATTAGAACAAGAAAAAAAGTGCGTCATCGTAGCGCGGTTCCGTAAATCTCGAAGAAATGGAATAGATTAGCATCACAAATCATAGGAAACTGACAGTAGCCAACTTACACAGAAGCGGATAATTCTTAATCCTCATTCTTGAGGAAGCTGAACTGTGTTTTCGCATACTTCTTTAACTCCAAATATAACCAAAATTTAAACATCTTAGTTGAGATGAATTTCCAATATGTAGAAAATATTTCAATTGAATCCCGCGATTCTAAGTACCCACAAAAAAATAACGACTTTCAAAAACATTTGTTCCACTTTTCTCAAAAACGGTGACAGATATCGCCTTAAAAATGGTTTCATTCGTTTTCATATGTTAAGAAACCTATAAAACAAGTACCTGCAAGCATATGAACTCAAAAACGTACGCGTTACGATTTTTTTTGCGCGAATTTCGCCCCAAACACTATCTTCCAGTGGGCGGATTCTGCTGGTTAACGAACTTGACCTTTCAAATTAGAAGGCAGAATTTTGTATTTAATTTCATCAAAATAGGACCATTTTTGAGCTTGCCAGAGAGCGAACAGACAAGCATATATATATATATATATATATATATATATATATATATATAAATACAAATTTGAACCACCTTTATTTTCGTGATCTATGGGGTCTGAGAATGTTTCTAGTTGGCACTTCCGGATTGCGTCGTGAGGTCAACCTCATAAGCGGGTTCTCCCAATGGATGTAGGGAGGAACCGCGCTAAAAAAATGTAGGAAAAATCTGAAAAATTCATGCCGTAGTTGGTTTTACTTGCACTGCCTCCCAGAAAATGAATTTTTGAATGACTTTTTTTAGACCATCAAATGACCTTAAATTCATCAGAATATGAAGCTAAATGTAAATATAGATGATTGATTGGGGTATTTAAAGTATTGTTTACAGTTCATTCGGATTTGCAAATGGCTGTACAGAATAAAATTTTATTCCGATGTTCGCGCATGCTAAATCGCATTCCGTTGGACTTACACATCACGACAAACGTTACTTGCTTACTTAACCGCTTCCTGAAAATGCACATCACTTCATAGCAATTCTCACGCATCAAGAGTCAAACAGCTGAAAGGAAAATGAAGCTGCTATCAAACTGGGTCATCTGTCCGCATTTCTATGTGATAAATCATTAAAGCATCGAGGAAGGGAAAAACGAAGCCTGTATTTCGAGAAGATTGCCTGCTAACGGGGGCGTAAAACAGAGTTACTGTCTCGTTATGAGCCGACAGCTACACTGTCCTCGTTTTCTGAAGTCAGTAGGTGTTTCGGGGCTAATATAGTCAGGAGGTGCTTAGATATATATTTGTTCTTGTTTCTTTCTATGGCAAGGGGTCGATAAAGAAGTACAGTATTAGTTTAATCTGAGCTACTTTATTTGCTATCATTAGGCCGACATGTTTCGTGCCTTTGAGTCGCAACTCTTCGGGGGCTTTCCTTACTAGCCCAATGTATAGAGGGGTTTGAGCTAACATTAACTCCCCCACAGGACTTTTTTTTCTAATACCCTTAGGTAGGGTGTGAGTATGCTGAAACCAATTTTTTCAACTCGAAAGCCCGGAGGGAGAACTTTTGGCAGGCGAAAAACCGCGAACTTTTAGCAATTTTTTCAGTTTTTCTTCATTAATTTGAAGCCTGTTGATTTTGGATAAAAAAAAACGTCAAATAGGGAGTAAAGAACATTAAATTCTTCTTCAAATGAACAGGTCGAAGTCCAAATTCGGCCAGGTAAAAGTGCCGTAATCGCTACCCAAAAAACAACACGTTTTTTTTTCCAATTTTGCGAAAAACTGTGGTGAGCCTACATTTAACAAGTAACAGCTTGGATTCATCAATTCTTTCGATACATCTCCCAGCCTAAAAGTTAAAGAACATCAATAACTGATTCCAAAAAGCTCAAAAACTTATAAATTTGAGCAATATTAAAATTTTAAAGTCACTTTTGAGCCAAAATAAGAATTAGTGAAATTTTCATTTGATTGCATTTTTCAAAATTTTGGTTCCTATGAGCCACAATTCACTTCTGATTCCATTCTCAATGAATAAAAGTGTATTCGGAATTTTGAGGGGAAAGGGGGATGGGGGGAACCCTAAGAAATTTAAACTGATTCCTGTGTCCGAGAAATTTTTATCTCTGTACTTCTATATTTCTTCAGTGAAACAACAAAAATAGAAGCATATTGTATTGAAAATGACTGGATTTGAAGTAAATAGTAAATTAAAAACATGAATATACATTTATTCACTCACAGGACATTTATTGAGTGATTTATGTTAAGCCAATGGAATTACTTTACGTTTTTGCGCGGTTCCTCCCTATCTCCATAGGAAGAACCCTCTTATGAGGTTGACCTCACGAGGCAATCCGGAAGTGCCGACTAGAAACTTTCTCGTTTCTGACCCTATAGATCACGAAAATATAGGTGGTTCAAATTTGTATATATATATATATATATATATATATATATATATATATATATATATATATGCTTGTCTGTTAACGCTCTGGCAAGCTCAAAAATGGTCCTAATTTGATGAAATTTGGTACAAAAATCTGTCGTCTAATTTGAAAGGAAAATGGCATTTGGGGCGAAATTCGCGCAGAACAAATCGTAACGCTTACGTTCTTGAGTTCATATGCTTGCAGGTACTTGTTTTATAGGTTTCTTAACATAGGAAAACGGATGAAACCATTTTTAAGGCGATATCTGTAACCGTGTTTGAGAAAAGTGGATCAAATGTTTTTGTAAGTCATTATTTTTTTGTGGGTACTTAAAATCGCGGGAATCAATGAAAATATTTTCTACATCTTGGAAATTCATCTCAAGTAAGATGTTTAAATTTTGGTTATATTTGGAGTTAAGGAAGTATGCGAAAAAAACAGTTTTTATTAATAGACATAAAAAATTTTCGTATCTTCGTAAATGTTTCGTAAATATCTCAAAAACGGTTGGTGAATCGTGGTAAGTGGAAGGTGACCATTCGAATGCTTTCTAAATTCTCTACAAAAAAGGTTCTGAAGCAATATTCGATGGGGCAATGTAAATCAGATATATAAACTCTTAAAGCCTAAAAAGTTATTGTTTTGTTGAACCTGTTTTTGTCTTTGTTTAACTCACATTTTAATTGGTTGTTTTTGTTTTAAATTGCATTTATCAGTAAAATTAGTATTTTAGTAAAATAAGCCAAGAAACTATAAAAGGTATTGGTAATAAGTACGGAGTGGCTGTGGTAATCATGATGGCAGTGGCTAATCATGATGACGTATGCATAGTTTGTTTTGAATATTCCTATCTATATAACGTTCCTCATAGCCTACAACTGAAGTTATCGTTATTTCCTTTTTATAGAAAGATTTAACCTACGACAGAATGGAATTTTATTCGTCATGAAGCACTTATTTACAATTGATTTTAACAGTAAAATGAATTTGCAAGTAAAACAAAAACTTAAAAGTCCGACTAGCAGGAACTGCGTCATCTTAGCGCGGTTATGTACATCTCGAAGAAATGGAATAGATTAGCATCACAAATCACAGGAAACTGACAGTAGTCAACTTACACAGAAGCGGATAGTCCTTAATCTGTATAAGTCAATACAATTATGTACTGAAAACGAACTTACTCTTCGACTACTGCTGAGAAGGCTCTATTCTAAACAACCAAAAATTCGTTGTCATTTTAAGTATCTTGCTTTACTAGCAAATTCGTTTTACTGTTATAATCAACTGTAAATATGTGCTTCATGGCGAATTAAATTCCTTTCTGTCGTGGGTTAAATCTTTCTATAAAATAAGAAATAACGGTAACTTCAGTTGGAGGCTATGAGGAAGTTATATAGATAGGCGAATTCAAAACAAACTACGCGTACGTCATCATGATTAGCCACTGCCATCATGATTACCACAGCTACTCCAAACATATGACCAATACCTTTCCCCGTTTCTTAGCTTATTTTATTACAATACTAATTTTACTGATAAATGCAATTTAAAACAAAAAACAACCAATTAAAAAGTGAGATAAACAAATAGAAAAACCCTTTCAAAACAACAAAACAAACACTTTTTAAGTTTTAAGCGCTTATATCTCTGATTGATGTTGCCCCATCGAATATTGCTTCAGAACCTTTTTTGTAGAGAATTTAGTAACCATTCTAATGTCCATTTTCCACTTACCACAATTTCCCAACCGTTATCGAGATATTTACGAAAAAAGTCCTTCTCGCAGGAACTGCATCATCTTAGCGCGGTTCCGTTCATATCCCTAGTCTAATTTGGAAAGATTAAAATAGAAGCAGTTATTATTTTGGTTCCACCAGTCTTTTTTTTTTAATTAATTATTATAATGGCGTGTCAACCCTTAAGGTCACTAACGCCATTCCTGTGAGTAGTAAAGTCTTGAAAGGTGACATACATGATTTACAATCTTACCTGGAAGGGTCCGCTACACTAGAAACGGACCCGCTAGTGACAAGGTCTTGGAATCCTGGAAATCTATATTTCTAACAATAAATTGTTTTTGTTATTTTACTTAACCAGTTTTATTGTCAAATACATTATCGAACTATAAGCAATTAAAAAATAACAAGGAATAAAAGAGACAAAAAGAACAGTTCGAATAAACGAAATCAATGAATTTAAAGTTTTATGCACTTATTTCTCCGATTGACATCGCCTAGTTAAAACTTTCTTCAGAACCTTTTTTGTAGATCATTTAGTAAGCTTTCGAATGGTAATCTTCCGCTTCACAAGATTGTCAACGGTTTTTGAGATACTAACAAAAGTATACAAAGTTACCAAACCTTTTTTGGTCTGTTAATAAAATATTTTATTCTAACCCTTCCTTTACTCTAAACGTAACAAAAATTTCAACATATTAGTGTTGATGAAATTCGAACATGCAGAAAATGTTTCAACTGCATCCCATAATTCTAAGTAGCAAAATCAAAAACAAACAACCCTCATAGGAAGGACGCTAGGCAGTTGAAAAGCTATATCTTGGAAATCCATATCTCTAACATTAAATTGTTTTTCTTATTTTTTTTAACCTGTTTTATTTTGAAATACATTATCGAACTATAAGCAATTAAAAAATAACAAGGAATAAAAGAGACAAAAAGAACAGTTCGAATAAACGAAATCAATGAATTTAAAGTTTTATGCACTTATTTCTCCGATTGACATCGCCTAATTAAAACTTTCTTCAGAACCTTTTTTGTAGATCATTTAGTAAGCTTTCGAATGGTAATCTTCCGCTTCACAAGATTGTCAACGGTTATTGAGATACTAACGAAAGTATACAAAGTTACCAAACCTTTTTTGGTCTGTTAATAAAATATTTTATTCTAACCCTTCCTTTACTCTAAACATAACAAAAATTTCAACATATTAGTGTTGATGAAATTCGAACATGCAGAAAATGTTTCAACTGCATCCCATAATTCTAAGTAGCAAAATCAAAAACAAACAACCCTTCCTAGGAAGGACGCTAGGCAGTTGAAAAGCTATATCTTGGAAATCCATATCTCTAACATTAAATTGTTTTTCTTATTTTTCTTAACCAGTTTTATTTTCAAATACATTATCCAACAATAAGCAATTAAAAAATAACAAGGAATAAAAAACAGACAAAAAGAACAGTTCGAATAAGCGAAATCAATTACTTTAAAGTTTTAAGCTCTTATTTCTCCGATTGACATCGCCTAATCAAAACTTTCATTAGAACCTTTTTTTAGAGAATTTAATAAGCTTTCTAATGGTATTCTTCTGTTTACCAAGATTCTCAACCTTTTTAGAGATATTAAGGAAAGTAAACAAAGTTACTAAAACTTTTTATGTCTGTTAATAAAATATTTTATTCTAACCCTTCCTTAACTCCTAACGTAACCAAAATTTCAGCATATTAGTTTTGAAGAAAGTAAAACATGCAGAAAATGTTTCAACTGAATCCCATGATTCTAAGTAACCAAACCAAAAACGGTATTCAAAAACTATTTTTCCAATTTTCTCGAAAACGGTTAAAGCTATCGCCTTGAAAATGGTTTCATTCGTTTTCCTAGCCCAGGAAGCATATAAAACGCAACGAAAATACAAGCATATGAACTCAAAACCTTAAGCGTTATGATTTTTTTTGCGCGAATTTCGCCCCAAACGCCATCTTCCAATGGGCGGATTTTGCTGGTTAACGAACTTGACCTTTCAAATTGGACGGCGGATTTTGGAACCAAATTTCTTCAAAATCGGACCATTAGGGAAGCCAGAAATTAGCGAATAGACAATATATATATATATACAAATTTGAACCACCGTTATTTTCGGTCTCTAGGGGTTCTGAAACGCGAAATTTTCTAATCGGCACTTCCAGATCTTTTCATGAGATCAACCTTATAAGCGGGGTTCCTCCCTATGAAGGGAGGGTTTTACTATTACCCAAGCTAGTCAACATGACAAGAAGACTTCTCGATAAGGAATCCCTGCACACTTCGACATCTTCATCGACATTACACATTAATGATTAATGATTAATCATAAATGATTAATGAAATCTTCATAAGTTATCGGACAGTCTGGAACGACGCACAGTGGGCGAAAATCCATTTTTAGGTGGACAAAATTATTTTTTTGTCTGTTTTTGAGGCCACTGAGTAAAGGAAAAATCTTTAACGAATTCTATGACCGATAGTTTTTTATTGTTGTAGATACACATTAATTTTTGACATAATGGATATAAATTGAGAAAACATTTTGTAAATCTATGGAACATTTAAATAGTAACTTTTTGCATCTATTATTTACATACATATTCATAAAAAATAATACATAGGATATACTAAGAAAATGAAGAACAAAAATAGACTAACAACTTACACAAAGGCACGAAACATGTCGGCCTAATGATAGCAAATGAAGTACATAGTGTGGATGGAGATAGTTAGCCGCTGTAGAGATACGAAGACAGGTATAGTTGGGATTCGGCTAGTAGATGGAGATAGTTAGCCGCTGTAGAGATACGAAGACAGGTATAGTTGGGATTCGGCTAGGAGATGGAGATAGTTAGCCGCTGTAGAGATACGAAGACAGGTATAGTTGGGATTCGGCTAGTAGATAGAGATAGTTAGCCGCTGTAGAGATACGAAGACAGGTATAGTTGGGATTCGGCTAGGAGATGGAGATAGTTAGCCGCTGTAGAGATACGAAGACAGGTATAGTTGGGATTCGGCTAGGAGATGGAGATAGTTAGCCGCTGTAGAGATACGAAGACAGGTATAGTTGGGATTCGGCTAGGAGAAAAACGTCAGACTTTCAAAAAGAAATCTGTATTTTGGACGTTTCGACTGCAACAATGGCAGCCTTCTTCAGCTAAAAAATATATACAACTTATAAGTAAAGAAAATGTAAAAACAGTAAGTAAAAGACAGGCAGAAATGAGCGGAGTATATATATCAATACAATAAATTTTAAACAATCTTATTTTTAAAAAACAATGAAAATACAGTAGTTGGAAAGAAAACAGCATGTAGAACTTGTTAGTAAAAACAGTACAAAACTTTCCAACTACTGTATTTTCATTGTTTTTTAAAAATAAGATTGTTTAAAATTTATTGTATTGATATATATACTCCGCTCATTTCTGCCTGTCTTTTACTTACTGCTTTTACATTTTCTTTACTTATAAGTTGTATATATTTTTTAGCTGAAGAAGGCTGCCATTGTTGCAGTCGAAACGTCCAAAATACAGATTTCTTTTTGAAAGTCTGACGTTTTTCTCCTAGCCGAATCCCAACTATACCTGTCTTCGTATCTCTACAGCGGCTAACTATCTCCATCTCCTAGCCGAATCCCAACTATACCTGTCTTCGTATCTCTACAGCGGCTAACTATCTCCATCTCCTAGCCGAATCCCAACTATACCTGTCTTCGTATCTCTACAGCGGCTAACTATCTCCATCTCCTAGCCGAATCCCAACTATACCTGTCTTCGTATCTCTACAGCGGCTAACTATCTCCATCTCCTAGCCGAATCCCAACTATACCTGTCTTCGTATCTCTACAGCGGCTAACTATCTCCATCTCCTAGCCGAATCCCAACTATACCTGTCTTCGTAGCAAATGAAGTAGTCCAATTGAACGAATCGTGTACTGTTTTAACGACCCTTGCCATAAAATGAAACAAGAACAAGTGAAAAATATATGAGGAGCTTGGTATCAAAGTTGGACAACTCCATTTTTTCAGTTTTGAGATTTTTGTCGCTTCTTAAGTGGATTTGTATGCTGCATTCGATTTTACACCTGTTTTTCATTAAAAACGGACAGAAAATAGGTAAAATAGCGTTTATTTCAACCGTTCAGAATCAAAATATGGACAGTTCCAACATAGTTTGGTTTCAAAAAATGACAACTCCATCAGTAGCCAATGAGAAGCTTGCATTCATGCAATCTGTTCCCAACATACACTGCAAATCCATCATGGCTGAATGTTTATAGTTACTTGTAATAAGTGCATTTGGCGATAATTCTTATTAATAACTAGCTGTTATCCGGCACACTGTGGTTCCGAATGCCGGATTTTGGGACAAAACCTCTAGGTACTTGAATCTTTCTGATTTAGGTATGATTTTTGAAGAATTTCTTTTGTGCCGAGTCGAACGAGACCACTACCAATTCCATAGAAAAATTATTTTATTAATAAACGGGCTTTATATAACAACAACCTTGAAAAACAGCCGGTATTTAATTTAAAATATTCATACTTTACTCAAGTGGTAGAGCTAGGTATCCTTCCAAATATATTTTCATGATTTCAGGTGAATAAATTAACAGCTAATGTGGTACTGGTAACTGTTCTTGACATATTCCTCTTTATTTAAATTTTCGCGTATAACAAATAAATGTTGACAGTTTCACACTAGATATTAAATAGATCTCATCGTTAATGTTCAGTTATTTGCTATTAAAAACTTTTCAACAACTCTCTGCAGAAAATAATAATGGTTAACTCGTTTTCCATAAAATAATCGCATCGCTAATTGATAACTTTATTTTATTAGCTGTGCACAGGTATGGCTGAGTACGGCGATGAAAATTATAGCACAGCCACTTCAATACATGCAGTTATAGGTAAAACTGTGCGAAGAGGATAGCTAAGTACCACTTTTTTTCTAAACTTAATAAAATAAGGATAATTTAGTTTCATTTCAGTTTTGTCAAACTGTATTTAAATAACATTTTTCGTGTAATTTTTAACTATATAATTTTGATTTAATACATTAGACATAATTACATTATATTAAAACACCCTCGAGCATATCAAATTCATATTTGTTTGGTTTCAAAAGAGGATAGGTTCAATTTTCAAATGGCTCCCTTTGGTTTCAAAAACAGACAACTCCATGACTTGGTTTCAAACATGGACAACTCCACTATTTAAAGTGTAATTACGGCCTTAATACTTATTTAATTTTGTAGTGCCTTTGAAATAATGTTTCTGAGGCATATAAGAATAACATATAAAAAAATCACCATGATACTGACATCAATATAGTAGATATGGTTTTTTGCCTCTCCTGTAAAAAAAGCAAAAGTGGAGTTGTCCAACTTTGATACTAAGCTCCTCATATATTGGGTATAAAATATATTTTGGCCACGGGGAAGAAAGCCGCTTAAACGCTATCCGGAGGTCCTGAGAATTTCTTGTTTCAAAACCCAAAGGTCACGAAAACAAAATCCGTCACGCAGGAGCCGCATTACTAAGGAAATTTCTCAGAAATGTGGTAGTGTACGCTGCATTCGTGCATAACAGAAATGGGAATAATTTTATTTATAAATAAAAATACGAATTTATTCGTACTTCATATATTTGTAAATACGAATAGAAATAAATTCGTATTCATAAGTGTGAATACGAATTTATTTTTATTCACGTATATTAAATATAAAAATACAAATAAAATTTTATTCGCAAATTTTCCTGCGAATACAAATAAATTCACAGAGGTAATTGTAAATAATCACAAAAAATGTGAATATTCACAAAAAATGAAGTGATTACAAAAAAATTCACATTAAAATATATGAATACAAATTTATTTAAATTATAATTTGTGAATACAAATTTATTCATAATAAAATTCGCAAATAAATTATGAATTTATTCGAATTAACGATAAGATGATAATACATTATTAAGCCTAGAAAAAAACCACCTCCAATAAATTTCGTAATATCATCTTAATACGAATAAATTCATAATTTATTTGCGAATTTCACTGTGAATAAATTTCTATCCTCAAATTATAATGTGAATAAATTTGTATTCGTATATTTGAATGTGATTTTTTTTGTAATCACTTGATTTTTTGTGAATATTCACATTTTTGTGATTATATACAATTTTTTCTGTGAATTTTTTTGTATTTGCAGGAAAATTTGCGAATAAAATTTTATTTGTATTTTTATATTTAATATAAGTGAATAAAAATAAATTCGTATTCACACTTATGAATACGAATTTATTTCTATTCGCATTTACAAATATATGAAGTACGAATAAATTCGTATTTTTATTTATAAATAGAATTATGCCCATCTCTGGTGAATAATATGCTTAAAATAAATTCAGAATAATCACGAATAGTTTTTGTAGCGAACGGCCATTTTATTTATTTGATGTTTTTTCACTCTAGAATTCCAATTTCATTATGAAATTGAGAGATAATCTCAGTTCTGAGTACATCGTTTGAAAGCTGATTAGCTTTTACAACTTTTGTGAGATTCGGCAGCTTGTAGAATTTTGTTTGCTTTTATTAATTTCTAGTTTTTGAATTGAGATTAAGGTTAGAATGAGATAGTTGTGAACATTGAATGAGCATTAGCCTTAAAGAAAATTTAATGCCGATTCCAAAAATGTAATAAATCATTAAAAATAAATGTTTACAAGCAGAGAAAATTTGAATTGTCATAAAAAAACATAGCTTTTTTTTTCTAAATAACCTTGAGAACGGAGATAGAAATGTGTGGTCGGTGGTGTTGAAATACATTTGTTATCTAGTTTCACCTCCTGAAGGATTGTAATTAACTTGTGATACACTCTGTATAATATACAGATATAATATATATAATATAATACAATATTATGCCTTTGTAAAGGCCATACAGGACAAGTAATTGATTTATATGTACTTAACAATGAAAAGGTAATTGACAGAAGAGACCATTATTCCAATAAGTTTCTCTCTCTGTCTCTCCTTCTATGTCTATATATATATATATATATATATATATATATATATATATATATATATATATATATATATATATATAAATATACATATCATGAAGATTGGGATTCGGGTAAAAAAACCTCAATACGATTTTTGTATAAAAAATTTTTATTTAGGACGTTTCGGCTACTCTTTGGTAGCCTTCGTCAGCAATGAAAGTGCCGGGAGGCAGAGGAAGCCCAAAGTTAACGTTGGTTAACTTTGGAACCAAAGTTAACTTTGGATAACACTTAACAGAGGAAGTTAAGTGTTAACTTTGGTCTTCCTCTGCCTCCCGGCACTTTCATTGCTGACAAAGGCTACCAAAGAGTAGCCGAAACGTCCTAAATATAGATTTTTTTTACAAAAATCGTATTGTGTTTTTTTTAGCCAAATCCCAACTATTCCATCTTTGCTTATATGTTATATATATATATATATATATATATATATATATATATATATATATATATATATACATATGTTGTAGATCCTAAGTTGAAAACTAAGATGTTTTAGGTAGTTGGTAACAGCTTATTAAGTCTTCAATAGTTTTTTATTTTTTTCTTTTTTTACGGCGCATCTACATCTAGTTCATTAGCGCCGTCTTCAATAGTTTTGTATTTTATGTGTATATATCTATATAAATAGGTATACATATATATATACATATATATATATATATATATATATATATATATATATATATATATATATATATATATATATATATATATATACTAGCTGTGCGCGACTTCGTCCGCGTGGATAGTGACTTAGAGCAATATTTTGCTTATATCTTTTGCTTTATTTTGGATTATTAACACCGTCGTATGGGTATTTAAAAAAAAATCTACTTTACAGTAATGCTTCTCTATACACGATATTAGGCGTACAGCAATGTGGGGTCAAGCATACAGGCTGCTAGAATTGCTAAAACATGACAGCCACTAAGCTGACCCCTTTAGGGAGGATTGTTTAACTCTAGTGTGTAAAAATCATTGTTTTGGGTACTATTGCGTTGATAAAGGCCCCCAATAGTATTTTTCCCATGTATCTTCCATGTACAGACAGCGATCCGTTAGAATTTTATTATATGTATATCAAAGTGTGTGCGTGTGGGTCTTATACGTCTTTTTTTATGATTAATAAAAAAAAAAAAAAATAAAAAAAATAAATCAGTAACAGGCCAGGAGGGCCCTGAGGGTAGATACTATAGAGGTATCTGATTTATGACCATACGGCACACTAGGGAGATAGTGTGGTCAGTACTATGCTCCGGCCGTCTGATTTTCCCCTTGGTTGCTTCGACTGCTAGAGTCATTAGCACCAACCAAGGTACCCATTATTAAATTAATTAAAGGCCGGGTTGACCTAGGGACGGTCAGGGAGGCCGAATTCAAACCATGAACGAAGACACTAGAAGAAAAAATCTTTAGTGCTTGCTCGGGATTTGAACTCAGTCCTCCAGCTTATTAGTCCAGTGCTCTAACACTGAGCTAACCTTGCCCCCTTATGATTAATAAATCCAATAAAAAACCAAATACTCTTGCTGGGCTCAAACAAGAGATCCTATTATACCGTATATTGTACCCTATTATAACAGGCTCCTTATCCTTCCTAAGGCATCATTTAAATATTTATATTATATATATATGTATATTTTCTTGGCTTAGTTCGAGGCTCAAGGGGTCAATTATGTTATAGCAAACCTCTGACTCTATCGACTAGCGAATTAGCGCGGTTCCTCGCTCCCTCTATATGGACTTCTTCATGAGCGTAAACATTATTTTTACTTATAACCTGGCATGTTTATGTGCCTTATCATATGACGGCATCATTAAACCCTTATATTATATAATAATTAATAAAATCTAAAATTAATAAAATATAATGGGGTAGTAATATCAACCATTTAAAGAAATATTTTTTACGCTAATGAAGAAGTCATCTTAACCCTCATCTATAAACATACGGGTCGTATCCAACCCACTAGGCATACAAGTGCGCATGTCTCTTCAAACCCGCACTCCAGCGTCAAAGGGGTGCAAGTACTCTCTCAATCAGTAAAGAGGAAGCCACACCATCTGTGGAGACCGTTGAGGGTACTTGCACCCCTTTGACGCTGGAGTGCGGGTTTGAAGAGACATGCGCAGTTGTATGCCTAGTGGGTTGGATACGACCCGTATGTTTATAGATGAGGGTTAAGATGACTTCTTCATTAGCGTAAAAAATATTTCTTTAAATGGTTGATATTACTACTCCATTATATTTTATTAATTTTAGATTTTATTAATTATTATATAATATAAGGGTATAATGATGCCGTCATATGATAAGACACGAAACATGCCAGGTTATAAGTAAAATAACAGAACCGGGCGGGGCGTTTTTTTAATATTATAATTGACCCCTTGAGCCTCGAACTAATATGTTATCAATATGGCAGTGGTATATAAGACAGCCAGCTGTTTGCCCTGCCTCTCTATAGTTTCAAAGGTATTGGAGACGTTAGAAGCTGCAGTATACACCTCGACAAGCCGCCTTAGAAGGTTCCAGAGGCATAGTTAATAAAGACAGTCAATTCAAAGGCTTCATGGAAAAGCCTAGATCCATCAGACAATGTAGGTATGGCATACAATTACCAGGCTGAGAATGGCTGAATCTATGCGCTAATTGCATAAGAACAAAGCATCTATTGGCTGTATGTCTGTTCTAAAGGAATAAGATAGAACCTAACACCGAAAGGCCTTTGCTGTTAATCCTCTCAGCTGGAACCGAGGCTGATCACTCGCCCGTATAATGCTATTTGTCTCTATTACAATCCTAGCAACTGGAGGATTCGATTGAATACATTAGCACAACTACATTTAAATTGAAGCAGATTTATTCCCGCCTTTGTATACTTTATCACACATTCATTATAGTACGTCTTTATAAGTTAACGACGATTTTAGCGCGGTTCCTCCCTCCCCCATAGGGAGTTGATACAATGAAACAATCCGGAAGTGCCGACTAGAAAATTTCGCGTTTCAGAACCCCTAGAGACCGAAAATAACGGTGGTTCAAATATATATATGTATATATATATATATATATATATATATATATATATATATATATATATATATATGTCTGTTCGCTCTGTAGCTCCCAGACGAATGGTCCGATTTTGATGAAATTTGGTACAAAAATCTTTCGTCTTATTTGAAAGGTCAAGTTCGTTAACCAGCAAAATCCGCCTACTAGAAGATGGCGTTTGGGGCAAATTCGCGCAAAAAAAAACGTAGCGCTTACGTTTTTGAGTTCATAAGCTTGTAAGTACTCGTTCTATATACTTCTTGGCCTAGGAAAACGAATGAAACCATTTTCAAGGCGATAGCTTTAACCGTTTTCGAGAAAATTGGAAAAATAGTTTTAGAATCATGGGATTCAGTTGAAACATTTTCTGCATGTTCTACTTTCATTAAAACTAATATGTTGAAATTTGTGTTACGTTTGGAGTTAAGGAAGGGTTAGAATAAAATATTTTATTAACAGACATAAAAAGTTTTGGTAACTTTGTATACCTTCCTTAATATCTCGAACAAGGTTGAGAATCTTGGTAAACAGAAGGAT
Organism: Gonocerus acuteangulatus; assembly: GCA_946811695.1. Lineage (NCBI taxonomy): Eukaryota > Metazoa > Arthropoda > Insecta > Hemiptera > Coreidae > Gonocerus > Gonocerus acuteangulatus. The sequence goes on along the minus strand of OX328123.1, from coordinate 12,498,055 downwards.
ACTATTAGAAAGCTAACGAAATGTTCTACAAAAAAGGTTCTGATGAAAGTTTTGATTAGACGATGTCAATCGGAGAAATAAGTGCTTAAACTTTAAAGTAATTGATTTCGCTTATTCGAACTGTTCTTTTCGTCTGTTTTAATTCCTTGTTATTTTTTAACTGCTTATAGTTGGATAATGTATTTGATAATAAATCAGGTTAAGAAAAATAAGAAAAACAATTTAATCTTAGAGATATGGATTTCCAAGATATAGCTTTTCAACTGCCTAGCGTCCTTCCTATGAGGGTTGTTTGTTTTTGATTTTGCTACTTAGAATTATGGGATGCAGTTGAAACATTTTCTGCATGTTCGAATTTCATCAACACTAATATGTTGAAATTTTTGTTACGTTTAGAGTAAAGGAAGGGTTAGAATAAAATATTTTATTATCCTTCCTAGGGCGGGTTGGCCTATTCAGGTAAGATCGTAAATAAGACCTTTCTTGAAAGTATAGATGGAACTGTCAACTTTGGTCCTCCTCTGCCTCCCGGCACTTTCAATGCTGACGAAGGCTACCAATGAGTAGCCAAAACGTCCTAAATATAGATTTTTTAACAAAAATCGTATTGAGGTTTCTTTAGCCGAATCCCAACCATTCCATCTATACTTATCATCTCGACGGCTAACGATCTAATCTTCATACTTTCTAGAAATGTGGACCCAAAATAATAACAGCTTCTATTTTAATCATTTTAAATGAGTCTAGAGATAAGAACGGAACCGCGCTAAGTTGATGTAGTTCCTGCGAGTCGGAATTTTTATTAAGAAAAGTCAAAATATATCGTCGATACAAATGCAAACTATAGAATGTGAAAATCACCACTTTCAAGAGTGAAAATACTTTTATTTATTACTTTGCTTTTGGACAGTCAAATATTCGGCAGATTCTATTTTTTGACAGTGGTAACATCCTCCTTTCACTGTGTGAACTTAGATTCGATAGTCCATCAGTCCAACAGCAATCAGTAAAGATTTAAAATGAAAAATGCGTTTTTTCACATTCGATACTTTGAATTTGTATCGACGATATGATGCTACACCTACTTTCTGCCTATGACTCTCCCCGTATCAAGATCTACCTGTATACTAGCTGTTACCCAGTGTGCCATGCTACACCTACTTTCTGCCTATGACTCTCCCCGTATCAAGATCTACCTGTATACCCAGTTACGTCAAAATCGGTCAAACGGTGTGAATTTGTTTATGTCTGTCTAGTATTCCATAATGCAGCCGGCAGAGGCAAGCACCATAGCAATTCATGAAACAGCCGACAGAGGCTAGACCCACCAGCCTGCGAGTAGATAGCTCTTATCAAAGAAAGGCCAGCGCTCCTTAGTTAGACAGTGACTGTTGATATAAAATTGAAATAAACTGCATTACATGATTATACGTATAATGAATGAATGAATGAATGAATGAATGAAAAGTTTTATTCTTATTCCGGGACAGAAGTCCCATAGGAATAATTTTGAAATTACAAAATAATTTTGAATTTTACGTATAAACTTAAAAACTTATAAATGCTATCAGTATCAGTATATAGTGTACAGCTTCAATATAGACTGGGTAAAACTTGGAGGGATAATGATGTAAAGTCATCAATGATTTCGAGTTATTCTAATTATCAAGAACATCAAAAAATAAATTTGAGACATTATTCAAAATGGCTGTCGATTCAAAATGGCCGTCAGAATCTGAATGGTTCAGTGTAACGAATTTTTCGTGATCAAAACTTTTGACCTCTTGACCAAATTTTGAAATTTGACTATTTTGACCTGCCTGTGAGCCAAGTTTGGTCAAAATATGTCAAACGGTGTAGATTTTATGGGGGGGGGGATGAGACCATTTCCGGGGTGTGGAATACTAACAATTTAGAACTTGGAATAGTTTTAACCAACTAAAACGCAATTACACCCAAAATAAAATATTTTTTTATGAACTAAGTGATCTTATTTAATTTATTTTTAAGGGTTTATGAAACATTTTTAGCGATCAACTCAAAATTTCGGGGGGGCTGCAGCCCCCCCTTATATACGCCCATGATGTGTGCAAGAAGCGTAATGGGCATTTATAATTATCAGTTATGCTGAGGAAATCTAGTCGTCGAAATATGATTTTTCCTGAACTAATGAAATCTCTAATGTAAAGGAAAATGAAATATAGCATTGGTTTTACTGCCTGCCAAAAATCTAAAAATTATCTGTATTCTCATTTTACCTTGCATTCCAAACATGGTCTGTAACCGTAAAAATGGTCCTCACAATAAAGAGTTGGTTTTTTGGTGTTGGTTTCACATGGTTTTTTGGGTGTAAAGAGCGTCCTGCACACCCGTTGTGCAATGATCATATTTATTTGAATTCACTTACGAATTAGGTAAATGATTTCCATAGTAAACATGTTTTTTTTTTATTATTAAAAATGAAGAAAAAATATTTCGCTCCTGGGGAGCGTGTGGGACTTACAAATTACGAAGACTCAATCAAAAACACGTTTCTCATTTTGTTTTATTCGAATATAAATTTCCTTTTAACTGGAATTAAAAGCACAACCAATAAAACACTGGGGAATACAAATACAAGAAACTGTTTAAAGGAGAATTTCACCAAGATGGATAATGGCATGGATAACGTTACCCAATTATTTTCTTGATTTTAATCCCCCATTGTTCCGATCCTTGACATGCTCAGATGGACTAATTAAGACCATAAAAAAAAGCTGTACATCCCAAATTTTTGTTTAAAATCCACTAACAAACCAAAAAGCTTCTACACTAAACTATAGACCCTATTCATTTGGAACGCAACGACCACTGTGTTTACCAACAAAATGTCTTGCCAGAACCCGTCCTGCTATGGTGTATAAGTGCACATGGAAAACTAGAAATTACAGTTATACCTGCCTTAGACTGCGCCTACATTGGACCCGTATTTCTTCCGATCCGATCCGATCCGATTTCGTTAGATCGACAACGGCCGACATGAGTGCCTACATTGGTCTCGACCCGATCCGATTTAGTCACAGCTCGTCAGTAATGACCTCGTAGTGAAGTGAAAATGAGTGATTCATTTAAGAAATACCACCTAATAAGCATAGAAACCTTCGATTAGGTTGAATGTTGGAGGTAAGAGAAGTATTGGTATTCATATTTTAAAATTATTTATAAAAAAGGTAACTAGAAGGCTATAAACATTGGAAGGTTATAGACGTTGGATGGTTATAAACATCTTTCCACGCAATTTAATAAATAACGGAAACAAAAAACAAAAATGTGAATTGACAAAGTTGTTCTAAATGTTTTTTACTTTTATTTTAAAAAAATGCATTGAAATCGGTTAAGATTTAGAACCTGTAGACCTTTTTAAAACACAATATGTGGGTTGGCGCCATTTTGAATCGTCGGTCCGAAACCGGTCTAGAAACAAACATGTTTGAATGCCCAAGAATCGGTGGCCATTGGATTAAATGGAATCGAGTCGGGTCGGGACCAATGTAGGCACCTCCATTGAGATGCATGTGTTTGCTTTTCTTCCGACAGTCGGTGGCTATTGGATCGGATCGGAACGGGTCCAGTGTAGGACCTTACTCAACACATTGGCAGAACACAAAATTGTACGCAAACACACATTCAACTTTTTTTTAATTTTATTATTTGTATTTGCTTTCAATGGCTTGTCAACCTTTAAGGTCATTAACGCCGTTCCTTTGATTGGTAATTATTTTTTAGTGACACATACTAACAAATTCACACACTTAAACATATATATATATATATATATATATATATATATATATATATACACACACACACACACATACACAAGCCCATTCAACTTTGATGGCACAAAAAAAAGAGATTCGATGTGTCGTTTTTCGACAAACAAAATCTCAAAAAATGTCTAATTCTTGAATCCGCACACATTAATATATATATATATATATATATATATATATATATATATATATATATATATAATAAGGTAATTTATGTCAGGTATAGATGAAAAGGGGCGAGGTTATCCCAGTGGTAGAGCACTGGACTAATATGCTGGAGGACCTGAGTTCAAATCCCGAGCAAGTACTTAAGATTTTTTCTTCTAGTGTCTTCGTTCATGGGTTGAATTCGGCCTCCCTGACCGTCCCTAGGCCAACCCAGCCTTTAAATAATTTATCAAAGGGTACCTTGGGTGCTAATGACTTTAGCAGTCGAAGCAGCAAGGGGAAAATCAGACCGCTGGAACATAGTACCGACCACACTACGTATCTTCCTAGTGTGCCGTATGGTCATGAATTAGATACCTCTACAGTATCTGCCCCTCAGGGACCTCGGGCCTGTTACGAGACTGATTTTTTTTTTTTTTATTTATATAGATGAAAAGAGTGTACGTCCTTCCTTACGTAGAGTTTTCCCAGTGTGTGTGCCGGCGTTCTATCGCCGCACATAATAGTTTGTGTTTTATGTGTGTTGTCTCTTTCTCATAAAGCCCAAAGTCATCTGGAACAGTGGATTTTGTCGAACACAATTAAATTGATATTAAATATCTACTCTTTCCTAATCAAGCTATATCATTCTATCACAAAACCTACCCAATTTACTCGGTCCAATAAATAATTTTAATGAAGACTCTATTATTATTGTAATAATAATAACCCTCATTACTGGTAACTCTCGTGGAAGCAGAAATAATGGATGTCATTATTAAATTTTTCTTGTTCAAAGAGGCTTAAGGGACCTAATTTAACTCAGAAGTTAAAGGAACTCAACCGCCGACTCCTTCCTAGCAGGAACTGCGTCATTTTCCATACGCGTTTTCGTTCTTATCCCCAGTGTCATTTAGAAAGCTTAGAATTGAAACAGTTAATGTTTTGCTTTGATCTTTCGTGAAAAATGGAACCTCAGAGTAGCAAAATATGAGGGACGACAACAGGAACCTGACAATATCCTTAGAGGAAATTACTAATTTTTTTTTTTTTTTAACGTCTTATCTACAACTTGGCCATTAGCACCGGGCTATCTACAGGTTGCCACCCTTTTATAATGCCAACAGTACGTGGTCGGTCACCCATTCAGGTACTAGCCACGCCCGACGTTGCCTAACTTCGGTGATCTACGGGAACCGGTGTATTCAACGTGGCTACGGCCGTTGGCGAAATTACCAATATATTTCTTATTTGCTTACCTTGTTTTACTGAAATACAGTTAAACGCAATGGGAAAAAAACAATTAATAAACGAGGCAAACAGAGAAAAAAAAAAAAAGTTTAAAAGAACGAAATTGGCACTTTAATTGAGAGCACTGATTTGTTTTCTGAATGAGATTGCTGTATCAAAAATTGGAAAAGAATGTTTTTAGTAAATTTAATAAGAGTTCGAATATGCCCTTAACATTTAATACGATATCCTAACCGGTTTGGTGTTAAATATGGCCTTAAAAATATTTGAATCATACGCTAAAAGGTAATTGCTACAATTTTTTTTCTTTCAAATTTTTCCGAAAACCTTATTCCATAGAGTGAATTCTACTGTGTATTCTAATCAACTTGATCTTTCAAATTACAGAAAATATTTTTGTATAAAATTTCATCAAATCGGACCATTTTTGGGACTGCATGAGACTGAATAGACAATATATATATATATATATATATATATATATATATATATATATATATATATATATATACAGTGAAACCTCCTGTAACGGACACCTCCCAATATCGGACACCTCTATGAACTGACAGAATATCCATGGTCCCGGCGAAAACCCCTTTAAATCAATGCATTAGCACCTCTCAATAGTGGACACTCTACTTACGGACAACGGACACCTAAAATCGGTCCCATATAGCTGATTTCCACTCTCAATAGCGGACAGCAGGGTAAAATGTTTAATTGGATTCTCAGAATCTCAAGAAGAAGCACACCCTGGCGGTCATTGCTAGTGAAAGCCATATGAAATATCAAGAGTAAACCGCACCCTACTGTTCCAGGAACCACATCTTGTTTTGTTATACCACTATTCAGCAGGTTTTATTCAGTTCGTATCTAGTCATGAACTCCGAAAAGAACGCGTGTAACTCTAAACAATAAGTTTTAAAAGAGTATGGTAGTTCATAGCTTTGTGTTAGAGATCTGGGCGCGAAGTTTGACGTCGGCAAAACGCAGGCGTCAAACTTCGCGTAGTTTTTAGAACGATATGTGGTGAAAGTGCGTCGGTTAATGTTGATTTAGTTCAAGATTGGAAAAACAAATAGGTTTACATTTGCCATGACTATGAGGCTAAAAATATATTTAATTTTGATTAAACGGCTTTATTATTTCGGGTCCTGCCAAACAAGACAATGATTCTAAAAGGTGAAACTGTTATGTTGTAAAAAACAAAAAAAAAAAAAATCAGTCTCGTAACAGGCCACGAGGTCCCTTAGGGGCAGATACTATAGAGGTATCTGATTCATGACCATACGGCACACTAGGGAGATAGTATGGTCAGTACTATGCTCCGGACGCCTGATTTTTCCCTTGGCCGCTTCGACTGCTAGAGTCAATAGCACCCAAGGTACCCATTATTAAATTAATTAAAGGCTGGGTCGGCCTAGGGACGGTCAGGGAGGCCGAATTCAACCCATGAACGAAGACACTAGAAGAAAAAATCTTTAGTACAATGCTCGGGATTTGAACTCAGGCCTCCAGCTTATTAGTCCAGTGCTCTACCACTGAGCTAACCTCGCCCTGTGCGTAAATATAGAAGGCGATTTTGAACGGCCGTTAATAATCATTAAACCATTAAAACCACATTATTTTAAGAACATTAACGTCAATACTTCAAGAATATCTTGGCAAGCTAACAAAAAGCATGGATGACAACGCCTTTAATGAGTGAATGGCAAAAAAATTTCGATCAGAGAATGCGACATCGAAACGGCGTGTATTTGTGTTTATGGACAACGCGACATGCCACACACAGATGCATCTAATAAATAAATGCAGTTTTCCCACCGAATATGACATTTTGCTGCCAGCCCCTCGATCTCGGCATTATTCAAAATTCAAAAAAACATTACAGAAAACGATTTTTTCGGGAAGTCATTACGAAAATGGACTGAAGCAATTATGTTACTGATGTACTGGACGCGGTATTGTGGATAATGACAGTTGTAAAAGAAATAAGATACTGTTGTGCACTGCTTTTTAAAAGTGGATTTCATTTACCTCCCAATAAAGGACACCTCCCAATAACGGACATTTTTTACGGACCCAATGGTGTCCGCTATTAAGAGGTTTCACTATATATTTATAAACCACTTCCGTTGTCGAGAAAAAACATTTTAGTTACGTTTCAGTACCTAACATAAAATAAAAATCGGCAATCGTTACACATTTTTGAATTTTCGTATATTTTTTTTTAAATGCTTCAAAAATAGTTGCCATCGCAAAAAGTCCGACTCGCAGGAACTGCGTCATCTTAGCGCGGTTCCGTTCTTATCCCTAGTGTCATTTGGAAATATTAAAATAGAGACAGTTATTATTTTGGTTCGACCTTTCGTGAAATCCCTTTACCCCGTAAACAAAGGGCCCGTTACCAAGGGCCAGCGTACCCTGATTCTTGATTTTTGTACCAAATTTCATCAAAATCGGACCATTCGTCTTCTACCTAGAGAGCAAACAGACAAATATATATATATAAATATATATATATATATATATATATATATATATATATATATATATATACAAATTTGAACCACCATCATTTTCGGTCTCTAGGGGTTCTGAAACGCAAAATTTTCTAGTCGGCACTTCCGGATTGTTTCATTGTATCAACCTTATAAGCGGCGTTCCTCCCTATGGGGGAGGGAGGAACCGCGCTAAAAATGAATCGCTAAATGTGTTGGTAAGCGCAAATCCCGAGAACAACTGAACCGATTCCGCTAATTCTTTTTTATAATAATCCTTGAAGAACGAGGATGGTTCTTACGGAGAGAAAAAGTTAAAAAATTTCCTGAAAAAGTCTAAAAACGGTTCGGTTATTATTTACTTCGTTAACGCAAATTCATTTTTAAATAAAAACATATGTTCTCAATTATAATATTTTTAACAGTTAACGTATTAGGTTATTTGTGTATAAGCAAAAATTCACTATAATAATAATAAGAACATGTGGAGGCCCGGTGGCAGTGAGTGTTGTAGCAGAATAAGTATTAAAAAAAGAAAAAAAAATTAAAGAATCGACTGTTAGGCGGTACGAAGTTCGCCGGGTCAGCTAGTGTAAATATAGTTTTAATTCATTTTTATTTATGCTATATCAGTCTACAATTTATACAGTCCACAACCAAGAAAAGAAACATAGACGTATCTACACTTCAAGCGAAGGTATGTCTTGTTTCAAGTGGTCCTCCGGGCCGGATTTTCCCTCAAATAGTTTTTTCACAGTATCAAATATCAAAACAAATATCAAAATGTTTCTAATTTTCTTGACTTATTCCACTGTACTACTAATTCTATAAATAAATGCAATTTAAAAAATAGCTTATAGTCAGCGAGTAATGGTCCGATTTTGATGAAATTGATGAAAAATCTTTCGTCTAATTTGAAAGGTCAAGTTCGTTAACCAGCAGAATCCGCCCACCGGAACATGGTTTTTGGAGCGAATGTCGCGCGAAAAAAATCGTTCCGCTTACTTCATATGCCTGCAAGTACTCGTTTTATAGGCTTCTGGGCCTAGAAAAACGAATGAAACCATTTTTAAGGCGATAGCTTTAACCGTTGTTGAGAAAATCGGAAAATAGTTGTTGAATAACGTTTTTGGTTTGGGTACTTAGAATCATGGGAATCAGTTGAAACATTTTCTGCATGTTCAAATTTCATCAAAACTAATATGTTGAAATTTTGCTTACGTTTGGAGTTAAGGAAGAGTTAGGATAAAATATTTTATTATCAGACACGAAAGGTTTTATTAACTTTGTATTTTTTTTTTTTTTTTTTTTTTTTTTTTTTTTTTTTTTTTTTTTTTTTTTTTACGGCGCATCTACGTCTAGGTCATTAGCGCCGACACCCAGGGTGCAGCGAGGAATTTTCCCAGCGAGCCCTGAGATGAGAAAATTCCTGCCGGCACAGGGAATCGAACCCACCATCCCCCGCTTATGAATCCAAGCGTTATCCACTAACCACGGGAGAACCCCACTTTCCTTAATATCTTGAAAACGATTGAGAATATTGGTAAGCGGAAGGATACCATTAGAAAGCTCTAAAAAAAAAGGTTCTGAAGAAAGTTTTGATTAGGCGATGTCAATCGGAAAATAAGTGCTTAAAACTTTAAAGGAATTGATTTCGGTTATTCGAAAGGTTCGTTTGTCTGCTTTTATTTCTTGTTATTTTTTAACTGCTTGTAGTTGGATAATGTTTTGGACAAGAAAACAGGTTAATTCAGAGGAGATCGTTGACCGTAGATGATGCAAGTTAGGGATTGTCAGGGTTTGGTCACTGTGTGACCGATCCCCGACAATTTCTACCTTATAACAGGTTAAGTAAAATAAGAAAAACAATTTATTGTTAGAAATATAGCTTCGAGAGAGATTCGAAGACCTTGTGACAATTTTCAACTGCCAAGCGGGCAGTTCTGGGGTTTGCCGACCCATCCAGGTAAGATCATAAATAAAGACCTTTCAAGAAAAGTGGAACCAAAACAATAACTGCTTCTATTTTAATCTTTCCAAATGATACTAGGGATAAGAACGGAACCGCGCTAAGATGGAAGCAGTTCCTGCGAGTCGGACTTTTGTTTTTAACTGAATCCCGTGATTCTAAGTACCCAAAACAAAAACATATTTCAACAACTATTTGGCCACTTTTCGCGAAAACGGTTAAAGCTATCGCCTTAAAAATGGTTTCATTCGTTTTCCTAGACCAAGTATTACTTGCGAGCATATGAAGTAAGCGCATAGATTCTTTTTGCGCGAATTTCGCTTCAAACCCCATGTTTCTGTGGGCGCATTCTGCTGGTTAACGAACTTGACCTTTCAAATTAGACGAAAGATTTATGTACCAAATTTCATCAAAATCGGACCATTTTTGAGGCTCCAGAGAGCGAACAGACAAATATATATATATACGTAGTAAGGTCCATACGTTTTCGGCCTGTCCTGCTTCCCCTCCTTCAAACGTGCCGGGACCTGCACGGCTATGCAGGTCCATGCCTGCTCACTCCATACCCATCGCCCGCAATTCCCCAGCCTTGAAGGAAACTCCCCATTTTTACAATGTTCAAACTCGAGTACCGTGCGGTAATTAAATTCTTTTGTAAAGAGGGTCTTACTCCTGCGCAAATTAAAGAGCGCTTGGATTGTGTATACAGGCAGTCCTCCCCCTCGTATTCCACAGTGAAAGAATGGGCAAAATTATTTAAGTTAGGGAGAGAAAGTCTAGAAGATGACCCACGTCCCGGTCGCCCATTGGAAGCTGTCACTTCTGAAACAATCCAACTTGTGGAATCTGAATTGCTGTCTGACCGGCGACTAAAAACCAAGGAAATAGCAGCGAGGTTAGGGCTTTCAAAAACAAGTGTTTTGAGGATCATCAAAGAACATTTGGATATGAACAAGGTTAGTGCAAGATGGGTTCCAAAAATTCTTTCAGCTGCTCAAAAACAGGAACGAGTTCACTGCTGCAATGAATTTTTACGCGAGTATAATGCCGACCCAAGGAATTTTTTGGACTCAATTGTAACTGGGGATGAGACAATGGTTCTATATTATGACCCACTCAGCAAAAGAGAGTCCATGGAATGGAGAAGACCAGGAGAAGCGCCTCCTTTAAAGGCAAAAGTCACGCAGTCAACAAAAAAGTTAATGGCCACAATTTTTTGGGACTGTAAAGGAATACTACTGATAGATTTTAAAGAAAGGAATACCACAATGAATGGTGAGTATTATGCAGCCCTACTTCGCCGGTTACGAGATGCCATTAAAGAGAAGAGGCGAGGGAAGTTAAGCAGAGGTGTCTGCCTCCTTCACGAAAATGCCTCTGTCCACAAAGCATTGATTTCCAAGGCCGCTGTGAAGGACTGTGGATTCCAAGAAATCTCTCATCCACCCTACAGCCCAGACCTGGCCCCTAGCGATTTCTACCTTTTCTCAAAGTTAAAATTTGACCTTCGTGGAAAGCGATTTAACACCGACGAAGAGCTCCAAGCAGCAGTGGAAGAACATTTTTTTGACAAAGAAGAAAATTATTTTTTTCATGGTATAGGAATGTTGCCAAGGCGTTGTATTAAGTGTGTTGAACTTAGAGGAGAATATATTGAAAAACAGTAAAACCAGTTTTTTTCTTTCACCTTTCCTTCTATCCCAGGCCGGAAACTTTTGGTCCTTAGCTCGTATATATATATATATATATATATATATATATATATATATATATATATATATATATATATATACACAAGTTTGAACCACCGTTATTTTCGTTCTCTAGGTGTTCTGAAACGCAAAATTTTCTAAAATAGCGGGGTCCTCCCTATGGGGGGAGGGAGCGCTAAAAAATCGAAAATGAGATTTATACATCCCTGGATATAGAATTTAAAGGCCTAATCTGATGGTATGCTTATTATATTCCAAAAACATTCTATTCCTATTCAAAAGCGAGTGTAGAAGTTTTACTTTCTTCCAAAGTGCACGTTGTACTGCTCTGAACTAATACTTGTCCAGTTGTCAGCCCTGGTACATCACTGGTTCCAGCTGTATTTCATTGTAAGCTGTTTTTGCTTGTTTCGTTTTCTTGTGTTTTGGTCACAAAGGCTCTCTCTAATTCATTTTTTTTTTCAAGGTAAACCCTTTGTTGCATCGTGATGCCTGCAGGCATCGTATTATATTTTACACTCCCAGAGCACTATGTCGAGTTTTTTCAAGTTATATTTCGTTTCCTGTAAGCATCAACAAGTGTCAAAGGGACTGGAAGATTTTGAATAGTGTACTTGGTTCCCAAGAAGGAATAAACAAGTTAATGTTGACAAAACCAGGAGTCTCGTTTCTCACCCCGAGGGGACCCGTTTCGCAAGCCCACAATACTATTAAAAACGTCCATTCTGACCTAAAAAAACGTACTCCTTAGTACTAGTGGTGTATTTTAAGAAGTGAAAGTTTGTTTTATTGAAGTTTTATTTTTTGTGCCAATTCTTATGGTTGATCATTTGTTTCCTGTGGGTATATAATAATCACAGCACCAGATGATAGTGAGGATGATGAAGATGTCGATGACAATGTTCTTTCTGAACCTCGGCGTATTTTCAGCCAATGTTTTAGAGGTAAATGGCGACGATTTGAATGATTCCTTCTCAGATTTGAATGATTTGATGTAGGATGTACTGTCTGATGTATCTCAGAAGATGAGATGCAGGATGGAAAACTGCAAGAACCAAACTTGTGGATACTGTGATAAATGTGAACTTTATTTGTGTTTAAATAATGGCAAATCATGTTTCAAGAATTACCATTTGTTAATTTGATGAAAAGAGAAGAGAGTTCTTTTAAACTTTAACTCATAATTTTTGTTATATATTTCAATAAATGTAAATGCTTATACATGTTCATTCACAAAAACATTCTCCCCATACGCACAATGATGCCTACAGGCATCTTTCAGTTTTTCATAAATTTCTCGACAAAAAAAAAAAAAAAAACTCGATTTATTTTTTCCGTATTTTTCCCGTTATCCTGAGGCCTATTTCTACCTCTCAGATTTTTTTTTTATGAGAAACGAAAAAATCATGCATTAAAGAGTTAATAAATAAACCTGAAAAATATGGGAAACAGAAATTGCTCAGAGCGATCACCGCCTGCAGCTAAAGGTCTCAGTAGGAAAATACAGAGAGATTATGTACATATGTCTGTTCCAAAGTGATTATTATCCAACTTGCTTTTGATAATAACTAAGAATGTATTATATAAATACCAAAAAAAAAAAAGTCTTAATAAGAGATCCGTGGTATTTGTTTTAATAATGTAAAAATCCATGAAGATATTCCGAAAATTTTAAATTTAAAACGTTTTTCTTGATTTCTTAAATATTTTGCATAATGGACATCAGTCATTTTGGAACTAAGCGTCTCATATGTGTTATAATTAGGGACCGGATTCTTAGGTTTTTAACTATTTTTTTCCTTTCTCCTAAACCTTAACGTGGTAATAGTCTGTTATTTATATGATTCGGGTCTTGTAGTATCATTCATGCAAATTTGGAAGAACCTAAAAATACCTATTCAGGATGATATCACCTAAAATCACCTAAATAACGATGGAATGACCTAGACAGACCTGATCTTGAAAATACAAAGAACGTTCGGTTTAAGAATTATTAATTATTTGCACTGATAGGAGTGTGTTTTCTCCCCTGTTTAAACCTCTTTAGGTGTATAGGTAAATTGCAGAGTTACAGGAAGGTTATTCTCAGTTCTATTCTATTCAGGGAGGTTCTGGTCTGTTTCATGCTTAAGTACCCATGCTTAAGTACCTTTCTATAGGCAATGAAATTCTTCCTGATATTCCCTTACAAGTTGGAACTCTTTAGCAGGAAAACTTAAAAATGTCCTTGACATACTTATTTTAATTGTTTTGTTTTATGCTCGTATATATTTATTTTTTTATTAATATATATTTTATAAAATAATTTAATTTAATATATATTTTATTGATATCAATTTCATTTACTTTGTTTTTTAAATAAATGTTTTGTTGAATAATTTGACTTATTATTCTTGTTTTAAAAAATAACTCATATTTCCGTTTTATTTTTATTTCTTCATCTTTTTTTTCCCCCTATGTTATTTGTTTATTTTTATGTCACTATATATATACATATTAATGTATTAATGATAAATTAATCAAAATTATTAATGATAAATTATAATTGGTTGAACCTATTGAAACATTTCTATCACCTAAAATGGATTTTTCAATAAAAACCTAAAATGACCTATGCCTGTTGGAAAAACCTAATTTGATGCTTATTTTATCCTAAAAAGGGAACTCCCTGATATGTATCCATATAACATACAAAGGGAAATAATTACAGAATATCTAAAGGCTGTGTATATAAAATTATTAGGATGACAAAACAAATTGGAATTGGAAGTGTATCAGGCCATGAAACGAGAAAATCTATTTCTCTGTGTTTTATATAAATGCGAAACAATTTTTCCAATCTTTATTACTTACGTGATCAGTCTTTTCTGATATTATTACAGGAACAATCAGCATTTTTTGAAAAAAGTCCATACCTGGAATAAAATAACTGGAATTAATGATATAGTAATTAAATAAATAGCGTATGATAAATATATTTGCAAAGGATTGTTCTAGGAGAAGTTCATATTGAACAAATCATCTCTGAAAATTATATCAGGATTG